>CANXYC011918335.1:0-15896 GCA_948193065.1 Aleurites moluccanus | reverse complement strand
GTATACTCCCAATACAAACAGTACCACAATATAATTCAATAAATATATATATATCAAAATGATTACAATGGAGACTTCTTAGAGGAATGAATCAAGAAGCTCGATCTTCTATATTAGCTCCCTCTCGAGCTACACTATCACTTGAAATCCATAGAATAGGAGTGAGTCTACAACTCAGTAATATATCAACATGAAATATAAAAGAAATACATCATTCCAAAGGAAAGGTCAATCCAAAAACATGGTTAAGAAAAATATCAAATGGTTAGGCTTACAAGAACAAAAGTGCTCACAATCGAATAGCACTATCAAATTACATGATAGAACTACAGAGTGCATCAGTAGCCTTGCTACCTATCACAAAAGAGCGCATCGGTAGTCCTTGCTACCTTATCGCAAACGCATGCTTGGCCAGGCATACGCCTAGAGCTCATGGTCCCCTCTAGGTGGAACACTGATAAAAACCCTATCAGCTAGGTTCCCAAAGTGCACAATGAACCAATGAATTTACTCTCATTGGGAAGAGCGTTCTATCCATAGGGTCATACAGTTGCAATCTCACAAGAAACATATTGGTCACAAGACCATCAACATATAACATAAATTCAGTCAAGTTAACAAATAGGTTTCATATGAACTTGGTCCAAGGAAAGGTGACCAAGTCATTTATAAGATAAATATAGTCATCACATGAAATAATTATCATTTGTTTGAGAATATCATGGGAACTTTATTTAATAGGTCAATAATACAATGGCATATTGGTGAACATTAGTAAGGCTTGGACAATTCATTTCAAAGAAACAATATGCATATGCAATGTTCATACTTACCTCTACCCAATTTATCCTTGAATTTCCTTTAATAGCTTGCCCAAACAATAATCTCTTCTAATTCTTGAGTTCTCTTCTCCTATTAAAATTTCTCCAAATATTTAAAATTAGGGTTTTCCTTAATCAATAATACATAATATGATTCCTTAAAATTTAACCATCTTATAGTTTTTATTGTTGATTCCCAACATCAATTTAATTTATCTCTTAAAGGAAATATGAATTTAATTTCGAATTTACTGTTCATATTACTATTCATGATAATACATAAATTCTAATTTCTCCCATATTAATTATCATTAATAGCCTCAAAATGCTTGTAATAAATCCTATATACCCATAATTAACTATTCTAACTACCAAAATTTATTAATCTAAAAAGAAAATGATATTTGAAGAAAATTTACCTTATTTCTCCAAAACTAATTTCCTTGAGAAAATCTGCTTGAAACTGAAGATTGATGCCTTCAAATATGATACTCTAGTGATTTAATGCATTACTTTTGAGTATTAATGCATTAGAAAATAAATGGAATAAATCTGAGAAGAACAGAAGAAAAACGAAGAGAAGAAGAAGAAAAATTGTGAAGAAAAATGCTACTGGGCACTGGTTAAATAGGCTATTTCCTCACAATTTCCGCTTGCCAGCTCGCCTTGCCAATCTACCTCGGCAAAGCCACCTCACAATTGCCACTTCACCAATCCTCTCCGGCAATGCCACTTTGCCAAAGCCACTTCGCCAGTCCCACTTTGCATATGTTACCTCGCATATGCCACCTCGCCAAACTCTCTTTGCCTAACTCCACTTTGGATATGCCACCTCGGCAATGCCTCTTCGCTAAACTCGCCTCGCCTAACTCCACTTCACATATGCCACCTCGACAATGTCTCTTCTCCAAACTTGCCTCGCTTAACTCCACTTCGCATATGCCACCTCGGCAATCTCACTTCGCCACTTTGCCAAACTCGCCTCGCCTAACTCCACTTCGCATATGCCACCTAGGCAATCTCACTTCGCCACTTTACTTGCTCGTATTGTCGGCTCGCAAATACCACTTCGCATTTTTCAGCTCGCAAATGCTACTTCGCATATGCCGACTCGTAATACCACTTCGCATATGCCGGCTCGCAATGCCACTCCGCATTGCCGGCTGGCAAATACCATATTCTGCCGAGCTGGAACCCTTCCTCGACAACTCATATTAAACTAGCTCACAATTGAGCTATAAACATCCAAACTTTCTGATTCTTTTTGTTACTTAAAATATACACTCAGGGGTCCAACATATCCAAATTTCAAATCAAAAGGATATCTGCACAGACCATAGTAAATTTTTAAATTTTACCCTGACTTTACTGCCTAATTTATCCGAACAGGTCTGAGTAATATCACTTTCCACTGAGTTATACTTATCCAATTCTCCTAAAATTTTACATCTAATATCATAACACATAAATTAACATTTTTCATGTTTACACTTTTGGCTCATTCATCCTCAATCATTCCCAAAAAAATCAAACATACTCAGATTCCTGCAGAAAATAATGAACCAGATAGGTTCTACTCAAGGTATAATAACTGTTTACACACACAGAATTTTACAGAACCATTTTATAGAATTAAAAATGAGATATAAATCTACAACTTTTATGTTTTATATTTTATCAAATTATTCCTTTAAAATTATGAAATCAGCCTCACAAAAATCTTCCCTGCATACAGAAATTCTGGATTCCCTCAACACATTTTATATCCTCAATTAATTCAACAAACATACAATTAACAAAATCACCAAAAATGGCAGATATTTCATGCACCTTGCTACTGATTAACACCCCTCTCCCTATCCATATGAACTATGGTCTGAGAAGCCTGAGGTGTAACTCCAAAGTTTGATTATGGACAATTCTTAAGTAAATGACCTTGCTGCCCACACCTAATGTATGCTTCTGTCGCATAATGATAAGGGCCTTTATGAAATTTATCACACGTAGGACACAAAGGACTAAGAGTCCTAGATGGTACAAAATTAGCTGAACCATGACTCATTTGAGAAGTGGGTCCCGGGGTAGTTTGACTCTGTTATGGTCTCTTTAAAGGTCCTCTATACCCATTTTGAGGAGTTGACTGATGAGTCACTCCCATACTTTTCACCCCACTCTTTTTTTTAGAAGAACTGCCTGTTTTAACTTTCTTCTTCTCTGCTCTTTCAGATCTAACTTCCATCTCTCTATCCTCAATTACTCTATCCTTATCCACTAGCTTATTTTAAGAGTCAAACTCAAGAGCAACTAGGAGTTTAAACAGTGGAGCCACTAATCCTCTGTGAAACCTTTGAATATGTGCCACTTCTGAAGGCACTAAAGCTGAAGCAAATTTGTTCAACTGACTGAACTTCCTGGCGTACTCTAAAACACTCATACTAG
The DNA here is from genome assembly GCA_948193065.1 of Aleurites moluccanus. Taxonomy (NCBI): domain Eukaryota; kingdom Viridiplantae; phylum Streptophyta; class Magnoliopsida; order Malpighiales; family Euphorbiaceae; genus Aleurites; species Aleurites moluccanus. The sequence continues at coordinate 12,636 of CANXYC011918335.1, read as the reverse complement.
GTGTCTGAACCAATCTTTCAAACTCTATAGACTTAGCTTCTCTCACGCTCTTTAGAAGAAATTTATTCAATACCAATTCCTTGAATCTCTCCCATGAAAGATCTTCATTTTCCCAAAGCATACCAGAAATACTTCTTTTGAACCAATCTTTGGCCTCAACCTTCATCAAATAGCCAAAAAACTCTATGGCTCTTCTATTAGGAATCAGCAAAATGTGTACTTTCTCTTCGATTTCTTCTAGGAAATCTGTAGGATCCACCTCACCTTTATACTCTGAGGGCTTAAGCTTAAGAAATCTCTTGAATGATATCTCTTCCACTTGAGGTAAAGTAGGTGGTGGAACTGCTGAAGGAATAAGAATCTCTGGATCCTGTACTAGAGGTACCTACTGTTGTCTTTGTTGAGTAATAAACTCAGTTATCATTACATAGTTCCTTTACAACTGTTCTAATCGTTGAGCCATATTAGCCACATCTACTTATCGCACAGGAGGAACCTCATCACCTCTATTTTCACTTATAAAGCCTTCTTTAAAAGGCAAATATCGTCTAGGACGGCCTTGACCTAATCCTTTACCATGTTGTGGAGGCATTTCGATACTGATAAGAAAAACAAACAAGATTAAAATCACTATACACACTTAATGTAGATCTATACCAAAAGAAGACACAACACGGATGAGACATGAATCCTATACTCCGTAGTTATCTTAATCGACACTTATATTAGGGCTCATGCATATCTATCTATCTTTCTATCTTAAGGATTATAAACCTATGGCTCTGATACCACCTTTGTCACACCCTGACTCTAGTGATGCGACAATACTAGGGCAAGGGTAGGCTTAAGGTCACCATAAACCCGTAGAATACTCAAATCCTGGATCTCATACATAACATTTATTCACATCATACAGAGTTATCATCGTATACTTATTTCTATGAATCTTATAATCATCATTCATGCATTTTCATACATCATCATATGATTTTCTCTTGTTCCTTACCAATCAAAAAATACATCCCACATTAATAAGGAACAAGGGCAACCCATCATGAATCAATTCAGACATCAAAATAATATCATCCTCATTATCTAACTATGGAGCTCTAGAGTATACTCATACATAATATAAAATATATAAATCAAAATAATTACATAGATTTTTCTTGGAGGAATGAATCAAGAAGCTCTGTCTTCTATGTTAACTCCCTCTTGAGCTACACTATCACCTAAAATCCATAGAAGAGGAGTGAGCCTTCAACTTAGTAAGATATAAACACGCAATGCAATGGTCAAGCCAAAGGAACATGGATATGGAAGTTTCATAAGGTTATGCTTACAAGAACATAAGCACTCACAATCGAATAGCACTATCAAATCATATGATAGAACTGTCATCATAATCAGAACGAATCAGTAGACTTGCTACCTTATCATAATAGAACGCATCAGTAGCCTTGTTACCTTATCATAATACATATGCTTGGTCGGGCATATACTTAGAGCTCATGATTCCCTCTAGGTGGAACATTGATAAAAAATCCTATCAACTAGGTTCCTAAAGTGCACAATGGACTAATGAATTTTCTCTCATTGGGAAGAGCATTCTATACATATACATGTCATAGGTCATATAACTTGGATTTCACAAAGAATCATATTGGTCACAAGACCATGAACATATAAATATGAATTTATTCAAGTTAGCAAATGGGTTTTATATGAGCTTGGTCCAACGAAGAATCACTAAGTCATTTATAACATATAAAGTGACTGCATGGAATAAATTATCATTTGTTTGTGAACATCATGGAAAAATTCATCAAATAGGTTAAAAATATAATATTTTATAACATGAGAATCATATATATATACATTAGGAAGGATTGAACAGTCAATTTCAATGAAACAACATGCATATGCAATGTTTATACTTATCTCATAGAAAACTATCCTTGTATTTCCCTCAATTACTTAAACATTCAATAATCTCCTCTATTTCCTTGAGTTCTCCTCTCCTATGTCAAATCCCCAGATATTCACAATTAGAGTTTATGCATTATAATGCTCATACATGGTAAATTCTTATAATTCTTATAATCTTTTAGAATCCTAATATGTTTTCTAACATCAATTTAATCACTTATTAAAGAAATGTGGAAGATTGGAATGAATAACTACTATTCACCCAAAACTCTGAATCCATATATATCTTGCTTATAATCTATAATAAATACTAATGATGCTCTTAAATATCTATACTTAACTTATATTCATCTATTCTAACCATTAATTAACTTATCTTAAACTTAGAAGTGAGTTTGGAATAAATACCTTGAATTCCTAGAAATGGAGAATCCTTAAGAAATCTGAAACGTTGGTTTTTTTGGTAATTTAATCCTTATTTCTTGTGTTATTATGATGAAATAAATGTTAGAGGATAAATATTAATAAGTTGGTAGGTGGTTGGGACCATTTATGAAGAAAGAGGAGAAGAAGAGTTGAAAATGGAAGAGTTTGAATTGAAAAACGGAGTTATCATATATATAGGCCTGATACTTTCACTCTTGTGAAGAGGGGCTTCATAACAGTGAAATGAGCTGTTCATATCTGGGTTCAAAGCACTTCTTCACGGCCGTGAAGGGACGTTTCATGTCCGTGAAGAAAAATATGAAGAGTTTGTCAATTTACACACAAGCTTTTCTCATGGTCATGAATTATGTTTCAAGCCTGTTAAGAATACTTCATGCCCATGAAAACACTTCACGCCCGTGAATGGCTTGCTAGTGAGAATCTTTCATGTTTCTCCATTCTAACTTATCCAAACTCAATCAACTTATACATACACATGTTTAACACCTCAAAATCAGTCATAACTCATAATGTCTTAACATATTATCATTCTAGGAGCAATCTATACTCAACATAACATTCTAGATTATTTATCATGTACATATAAATATACATATGCTAATATTTATCAAACAAACATGAACGAACACATATCTACTCTAACGTTTCAAGTACTGGATATTACACCTTCAATATATATCAATACTGCAAAAAATAGCACTCCCAAAGGTTCTCCTTATACCCTATACTCCATTTTAACAATTCAATATACAAAGCACTTCAATAATTATCAACACAATACCCACATTTCATATAGGTAAATTAAGTTAAGTTATCACATTTTAGTATACTGAAATTTATTATACAACTATTACTTTCTATTATATATATACAACTCATATGCTTTAAACAAAAACCATGGAGCTTCTACTGAGTTCAATACCAAATGCTGAGACAATACATAGATAAATATGGTTTGCAACAGAGGAAGACTGTAGCTGGAACTTTGTTTATCTATCGATTTCCTGAAAAGAAAAACAATCACTAAAAGATGTGAGACAAAGCTCAGTGAATAACATATATATATATAACCTTACTTGTGAGGCTTGATTCTCACAACGAAGGTTTAAAAAAAATAATATAGCAATAAAATTAGTTATCACAAAGGAATACAATAATGTAAATTTATCATTGGAGTTAGGAACAATAAACATATTAATATGATAGGTAATTCATTCAATATGAATATAATGAATAAATAATCAAATTGGGAAAAATTAAACATAAGTTTCAAGGTTATACGATATCAATGAATCAATGAATCAATGTATCAATGTATTAATGTAGCAAATATTAATGAATTAATATTTTAGTAAATGTTAGAAATAACTACTGATAAATCTGTTAGAGATTACAGTCCAGTAGCATGCATGTCAATAAAGTCATACGATTGATCAAATCGTATGGCTAGGACCTTACCTCTCTCCTAGCTGGGGATGACAATGTAATCTTGTGCACAAGTCCGACGATTTTATATCTACTCCATCGGATGAGTAGTTCCATTATTGCTAACTTTTGACTTTCATATATAATGAATAATGTTTAACAATTGAATTCAAGGGTTTATTCAATAGTACTATCATAAATAAGAAGTTTCAATATTCAAAACAAAGGGTTTGACACTCATTTAAGAGCAACAATGGACAATGTACAATTAAGATTCCTTGGCCATCAATGATCTATGTGGTAGTATTCACAACAAATTAATTTGAGTTCAACCACAATTAAAAAAATATATATATGTTACTCACCTCCAAAATACAAAATGAAGAAATAACTTCTTCTCCTAGCAAAGATAAAATGGATGATCTGACTCCTTATTCTCCTTTTTCTTTTCTTTATTTCTTGAAGCTATAACACATATGAAATATATTTTAGCACTAAACCAACACTCAATTACACAATTCTAAAGTTAATTTTGAAAAAACCCTTTGATTCTTAACTTTTAGTTTTGGGCAGCCCTTGCTTTTTTTATTCATATCACAAGTTATATTTATCGAATTGCTTCAATTATTTTTCCTACTTAAACTAGATATTTGAGGTTCTAATATATCTAAAAATCAGATTTTTCTAAGCTCTATACAATTTATAGTAGAATTTTGAAGACAAATTTGAAATCTGTAATCTACCCTGCAACTTCCACTCATACACCCCTTACTCTTTTGCTTATAACTCATTGTGTAGATATCAAATTTCTGTTACATTTTTAGGAGATTTTAGATAAGACACATGAAAATATTTTTCACGTTATTAAGTTTCCTTTGAATCAGAACTTAAGGTCCTAGAAATTACAAAACTCAGTAGGGTCTTTCAGCACAAACCCTAACTCGAGTCAACCTTACTCAGTGATCTATATCTCTCAACACAGAACGAATTTGATAAAAATTCTAGAAAAAAAATAATATAAACATGTAAATATAAAACTTTCATGTTTTAAGAATCTTAAAATTCTAAATCTAAGGGTATGAAAACTCAGCCCCAAGATTTTTTCAAGTAATAGGAAATTCAGAATTTTCAAAGATTAGCTTCTAATTTAACTTCCTTTCACCAATTAAACCTCTAAATTATCAGTTAAACTCATTAAATTGAATTATGGAGCTAGATAAGAATATTACCTCTTGAAGTCTTGAATAAAATTTTCCTTAAATCTCTAACAATTTTGAAGAAGAGAAGCTTTGAAGATGGTATGAAAATTGTTGAAGATGGAGAAGTGATTTGAATAAAGAATAAATTAAACAAAATTTTGAGAAATTTTTATGGTGAAATTTTGGCCAAGAGAAGGGGAAGAAGAAGATGGTGATAATTTTCTCTAATTAGGTTTTCTAGGAAAAGAAAATTTTAAGAAAAAAGAAAAGGAAATTAATTTAGACTTGACTGTGTCTAAGTTAATTTAGATAAAATTAAGCAAATGAATTTTTTTTTGTGGAAAAGACTCCACTTGGCTGGCACTTTGCACTGTTTGTTTATTTATTTTTATTTTTTTAATTATTTATCAAAATTTGACTCCATTTCTCCAAAATTACAAAATTATCATTTTTTTCTTCTCATTCTTCTATCTATTTTACTTCTCTATTGAAGTATATAGATTTTATTAATTTCACTAAATTCTATTTTTAATTTATCTATTATCCATCCAATTTTAGGTGTGCAAAGAAAAATTAGATAAAAGTACGCTTTAGAATTTATTAAAAATAGAAAACTGAAGGGTGTTCGACTTAGGCTTTTCTTTTAAGTTTTTTAATTTATTTAATTAATTAACACTCTTTCTAATTTCATTTAATCCTCTAATTATTTTTCTCATGCTACTAATCTACTCAACTTAGGTTACCCTTAATTAATTCAAAGTAATGTACCTTCTAGAATTTATGAAAAATCGCCTATCAATGCTAGCTTCTTGTAACTAGGTTTTAATTGTTTTAAATTTTCAATTAGGGTTATTACAACTTCAAATAATATTAGTTCTTCATCATTATTAAATTCATGCATAAAAAAAAGAAGTTTTTGGTACCCATTTCATTTTGAGTCCTTGGGGATTAGCCTTTGTACCTTTAACAATCCAAACTAACTTAGTTTTTGGTTGTTTTCTTTTAATGGCACATTCATGAATAATATGACAATATTTATTGCAATAAGAATAATATTTGTGAAATGTCATATTATTTCAACTTCTATATGAATAATGTCTTTTTGTTTTGCAAAAATAAGATTTATGTCCATAACTATTATATAAATAACAATATCCATTAAATTTGTGGTTATGACTATGAATGTTATACTTATGTTTTTTCTTGTTGGGGGCATGATTATTTTTACAAGTATAAGCTTTATGACCATGAGAATTACAAGAAAGATGACATCTAATCATACTTTCTTTTTCTTTTTCTTGTTTTAAAAAAGAGACAATTTTAAACTATTTAAATCATTTTTAAGAATTTATTTCTCTTTCAAAACTTGATCATAATCTTGAGATTTCACCAATAGCTTTTTGTTTTCCTTTTCAAGATCATCATTGGTTTTTGGCAGGACTCTAGAGGCTGGCAGAGGGTTAGGTCAGCATATGGTTCTTAGGGGTCAATTCCCATGGGTAGAGACAGAGACAGAGTTTTTGCTCTAACGCAATATGAGGCCCAAACATCTAACACAATTGTTACAAGTATTCTTTCGATCCAAATTTTGAATACTAGAGTGTTGTTTGATTCAGGAGCTACGCATTCCTTTGTGTCATCATGTTTTGCTAAGAAACTGCATGTGCCCTATGAGTTACTTGAAATTGTGTTGATTGTTTCTACTCCTTTGGAGGAAGAGATTGAAGTCCATAACTCTTATCCCTCTTGTGTGGTTAGCATAGGTGGTAAGGACTTGAATGTAGACTTGATTGAATTTCTTGTGTTAGAATTTAATGTGATTTTGGGCATGGATTGGTTGTCCAAGCACTATGCAACCATAAATTATAATGGGAAGAAGATAGTTTTCAAGCCACTTTTAGGTGAGGAGTTTGAATTTCAAGGGGAGAGGAGCGAAGTACCATACAATGTGATATCTATCATTGGGGCAAGAAGGTTATTAAGAAAGGGTTGCCAAGGGTGTTTGTCTTATGTCTGGGGTACTCGGAAGGAAGTGAATGGCATGAAGTAGATTCTAATAATTAGTGAGTTTCTAAACGTATTTCCTGAACAATTACCAATGTTGCCACCGGATAGAGAGATAAAGTTCAGTATCGAGTTGCTACCAGGCACGAGACTGATTTCTATTCCTTCCTATCGTATGGCACCGTTCTAATTGAAAGAATTGAAAGTTTAGTTCCAATATATGCTTGACAAAGGATTCATCAGACCTGATAGCTCACCTTGGGGAACACTTGTACTCTTTGTGAAGAAGAAATATGGTTATATGAGATTGTGTATCAACTATAAGCAGCTTAACAAGGTTACCATCAGGAACAAGTATCTTTTGCCAATGATAAATGATTTGTTTGACCAGTTACAAGGTGTTAGTCATTTCTCTAAGATAGACTTGAGGTCAGACTATCATCAGTTGCGAATTAGGAATGAGGATGTACCGAAGACAACTTTTCGGACTAGATATGGACACTAAGAGTTCTTAGTGTTGCCATTTGGATTGACTAATGCACCATTTGTATTCATGGACTTGATGAATAGGGTGTTCAGGCCATTTCTGGATAAGTTTGCTATTGTATTCATTGATGACATTCTTGTATATTCTAGGAGCAAGGAAGAGTATGAAGAACATCTTCGAATGTATTGTAGACTTTGAGGAAGCATCAGTTGTATGCCAAGTTCTCTAAGTGCGAGTTTTGGCTCGATAGTGTTTGTTTCCTTGGGCATGTGGAGAGTAAGGAAGGACTTAAAGTTAATCTAAAGAAAGTGGATGCTATCCTTAATTGGCCTATACCCACGAATGTTTCCGAAGTTAGAACTATCTTAGGTTTGGCAGGGTATTATAGGAGATTTGTATAAGATTTTTCTAAGATCGTAGCACCTTTGACCAAGCTTACTCAGAAGTAAGTGAAATTCCAATGGACGGATGCTTGCGAAGAGAGTTTTCATAAGTTGAAGACTTGTCTTACCACAACGCCTATTTTGGCTTTGCCATTAGGAGAAGGAGGATATGCAGTGTATTATAATGTATTGAGAGTAAGACTTGGATGTGTACTTATGCAGCATGGTAGAGTGATAGCTTATGCTTCTAGACAGTTGAGGAAGCATGAAGTGAATTACCCTACGCATGATCTTGAGATGGGTACAGTTGTATTCGCATTGAAAATATAGAGACATTACCTATATGGAGAGAAATATGAGATCTTCACAGATCATAAGAGTTTGAAGTATATCTTCCAGCAGAAGGATCTCAATCTTCGGCAAAGGAGATAGATGTAATTACTAAAAGATTATGATTGTGAAATTTTGTACCATCCAGGAAGGGCTAATGTGATGGCATATACTTTGAGTAGGAAATCTTTGGGAAGTTTAGGCCATATCCAAGTTAGCAGGAGATCTCTAGTGAGAGAGATGAGGAGTTTGCATGATATGGGGATTAGATTGGATCTGTCAGATGTAGGTGTACTTCTGGCTTATTTTTCAAGTTAAACCAGTATTTATTAATCAGATAAGAGAAGTACAAGATAAGGATCCTCAGTTAGTAAAGCTAAGGAATGATGTGGGAATAGAGAGAGATCCAGGCTTTGCCATAGTTGATGGTGTACTGAGATTGGATAATAGATTATGTGTTTCTGGTGTGGAAGGATTGAGAGATGTGATTCTCAAGGAAGCTCATCATTCTAGCTATAGTGTGCATCCAGGTGCAATAAAGATGTACCACGACATCAAGAGTTCTTATTGATGAAGTAGAATGAAAAGAGATGTAGCAGAATATGTAGCTAAATGTCTAACTTGTCAGCAAGTTAAGTTTAAGCATCAGAAGCCTTCAGGACTACTTCAATAGTTGTCATTGACAAAATAGAAATGAGAGAGAGTGACTATGGATTTTGTGGTTAGATTGCCAAAGACTTCAAGAGGTCATGATTCGATATGGATTGTTATTGATAGATTGACCAAGTCAACTCACTTCTTATCAGTCAAGCCGACTTATACGGCTTCTCAATATGCACAGATATATATTGATGAGATTGTTAGACTTCATGGAGTTCCAGTTTCAATCATCTCAGATAGAGGTACTCAGTTCACCTCGAGATTTTAGTAGAAATTGCAAGAGTGCTCGGGTACACATCTTGATTTCAGCACAACATTTCATGCGCAGATAAATGGGCAATCAGATATGACCATCCAAACTCTAGAAGACATTAAAATCTCATTTTATCTCAGCTCCATTTCCCAACGGGTTAAGATTTTAGTACCCCATCTCCATCCTCCATCCCCATGGGTATTGGGGTCCCCATGGGGCACAATTATTCCACGTAAAAAATTAATATTACACATTTTATATTTTATTCATTCATTATTCTTTTGAGTTATAGTTAACATAAAAAAAAAAAAAAAAAAAAAAAGTAAATAAATTAAAAAGTTCTCAATAAAAAAAATAGATATTTAATTAAATAATATATAATTTTATGATAAATATATTAGAATTTTTTATTATAATTTTCATTTTCATTTTCATTTAAACTTATTAGAATTTTTTATTGCAAAATTATACTGTATAAATTATTGTTCATTTATCAAGATGTTAAAATTTAAATAAAAAATAAATATTAATCATAATATATAATATATAATATATAAATTGTAATAATTGTTAAAATTATTTAAAAATATTATTATAAAATTAATAATTAGCCATTAAACGATCGAATATTTATATTTCAATATATAATAATAAAAATTTAAATCTTATATCATTTTACTATAAATTATTATTATTGTTATTATTAAATTTCTTCTATGAATATTTTTTTGATAACTTAATTAATTAACAAAATATTTAATAATTATATTTTTTTAAAGTTAATAATCAATAATTAATAACTATATTTTTTATATGGTCAATTACATTATAAATGTCACGACCCGATTTCGTATCGCGACGGTCCTAAGATGCGGGAGATGCCAAAGGCGATTGGCACCCGTAGAACCTATCATCACATTTATACAATCACATACTATGCATATCAATGTATAACTACATAATCACATAAACACTGTTCATTCTGTTACTCTATCATTCATTCTGTTACTTTCTGTAAATACCATCATCATATACATATTACATATATTCTCCAAAATATACCATACACATATATATTCCATATGTCTATACCATTATATAATACCCATAAAGCATCTAGCACATATAAAAGATACAGTGTTCAAATTAATTACACTGTCAGTACAATACTGCAGAATTCCTCTAATGAACAAAAGTCAGGAATCTGCTACTAATCTGCACCTGGAAAGGGAAACAATGAGAGGGTGAGTAATGATTACTCAGTAAATCTAATATGCATCGACCAATAACAATGGCTCGGACATCAATAGCAATAGACAGATATTCAATGAATAATAATTTGCTCAATCATCATCAGAATGCAGTATATAACTGTAGAATCAATAAACAATACAATAGATTTGTAATCAAGTCAATGGGACCAATATATATATATATATCACATGGATATGATAGATAGGACAGATATAGGGCCAAAAAATACGTAGACTATGGATAAAACACATAGTCGATCTCATATCAGTATACATAAGACTGATCAAGTCTTATGGCTAGGACCAAATAACCCTTCCCAGCTAGGGCATCAGTAAATAATGTGCACATTGCCGACAATATGTACCCACTACCCTATCGGAGAAGCAGCTCTGTCAAATCTCATCTAAATCGAAATCAATAGATATCAATATACAATATCAATCTCATCAAGTAGCAGTAACTCACGAATTTAATCAAACGAGACTGCGATATAGCAATGGATACTCTGTATAGGAAGCAATTAACAATGGTATTACGATTAGCAATTAACATTGGATTGAATCAAAAGTTGGACAAATCAAGTCAAGAAGTTGGCTCAATTGGCATGCCAATATCACTGGCGACGATGGCATTCAAATGGTAGGCCTATACATGAAATCAATGGTAGGCCTATGAATTTAAACTAGGCATTTCATCAAACACTTGGTGGGTAATATTCACTAGATATTTTGGCAAGGTTTTGGTGCAATATTGAAATTGTCCCAATATCAAACAAGAAGTACACAATATAGGTTATTCAATAGGCATTTGGTTTCCAACAATAAACAATATATAAAGGATCAAATAGGCATTGAATACTAAGGAAAAACAAGGCATAAACATAGGCAAAAATGCCTTTATTAGGTTCGGCCAAAACATGGCTTTCAATGATGGTTTCCATAATTCAATTCAACATATTTGGCATGACAAATGATGCATATTAAACTCACCTAGCACTTCAAATTACTTGAATTGCACACTTTGCCACCAAAATCTTTAAAGTAGGCAAAAATGGCAACTTTCTAATTCTTTAATCTCTACATTAATTCATCCACATATAAACCATCTATTAGTCTCCAATTAACATATTATAATCTCAATTAACACATACTAATACAAAATCAAAGATTCATTCTTCACAACTTTGAATTAGGGTTTTCTATTTAGGAAAAACCTATCAAATGCATCAATTAATGCAATTAAGCACTAAACCCATTCTAATTGACTTCTAAAATATATGAATCAATCATTAAACTAAGAAAATCACATCATTACCTTGGATTGAAGAAGTGGCTGAAATTCTCTTGGCTTTGTATCTTCAAATTTCTTGATTTTCCAAGCTATCCAAGGATGGAAAACAATGAATCAATGGTTTGATTCAAGTTTTCTATAAGTTTTCTCTTTGATTTTTCAAGAAAAATGGATGGAGAATATGGATGGGAGCTCACGGACAATATGAAGAATAAAAAAAGAAAATAGCCAAAAAATCTATTAAGGCATGCTTTTATATTAAGTCAAACTTGGCAAATTGCATCTTAGTCCTTAAACTTTCCATTAATCACACTTTCGTCACATTTCTTTCTGTAATTTATTCTGACAATTCTGTTAAGAATTGTCAGATACCTCAGCCTAGTTTTAGTCTTTCTTTAATAGTGATATTCGGGGGGAGAATTTTGTTATTTATATATTGTGATGTTAATATGTATTTATGCATGGAATTAATATTTATGCATGTTATTTGAATTAGTTCTACACATAGAAATGGTTTAGAGGCAGCTAGGACTTAATCGGCCAATTTAAAGTTTTTGGTGAACTGGGGGCAAAATAGTCATTTTATGCCCCATCGGAATTTTATGAATTTAATATCATATTTAAAGAGAGAAAATAATTTAAAGACTTGAAAATGGCCTTATTTTAATAATTTGAGAATTAGTTTAAGAAATAACCCCGGTCGAAAAATCGGTATCGGCACGTTATGCGATTTCGGTGTTTCGGTTGCACTAAGGGTAATTTGGTCATTTCCTTTATAATATGGAGTTATCAAGTGTGTGCAACCATATGGTATTAGTTTAGACTTGATTAAATTCGACCGTTAGATCAAATGACTTTAAATTGGATGGTTAGATGAGTAGGTTGCAATCTAGCTAACCTAAGCTCAATTGTATGGAATCATTGCCTTTAGTTGTGATTTGGTGTGGCAAATTCATGTGTAACCTATTAAAGTTG
>CANXYC011918034.1:0-17492 GCA_948193065.1 Aleurites moluccanus | reverse complement strand
CTTGATCTAAAATGACTAATTGATTAAAAACCGGATACTGGAATTATATCTGCTACTCCACAATATTCAAGGGCAATTTTATTTTCTAAGGGAGAATTTCTATAAATAGAATCAATTCTAATTAATTCGTCCTTATGCTTAATTCTTCCACAAACCCAATAATATTCCCACTGTATCAGTGGATGCTCTTTTCTTTCTATAATCGAAAAGTGTTTTATACTGTTATACACTCTTCCAGGGACTAAGGAATTCCCTCCAAAAATCTCATCCATAAACTAGTAAATTAAATAAATTTTAGACCTATATAAACAGTATTTTGAAAACTAGGGACCAAAATGTAATTAAATGTTAGTTTATTTCTGCAAATGGACTTTTATGTTTTAAAAAATAAAGTTCAGGAACTTTATCGTTACAAATTAAAGTTAAAAGATCATAAAGTGCATTAGTCACAAGTTGAGGGACTATGAATGAAATTAACCCATTTTTCATAGTTCTAATCTCACCTAATATATTTGTCTTTGGTTTATAATTTATAAATTACTCAAACCACTTTTAATTTATTTTAAGTCTCATTTCCTTTTTCTGTCTATAAAGTTATTCATTTCATAATTAACTCTCAATTAATCAAAATTAATCCTGAATAATTAATTCTAAATTAATTAAAATCAAATCAAATTTCAAAATTAGTCTTGATTATTCTAAAATAAGTCAAAATTGAATTTTTAATAATCAAAATTAACAAATTATTAATAAAAAAAAGTCAAATATTGTGTTTAACAATATCTTTAGATATAATATCAGTCAAAAAATAGTCAAATATCGAAATAGTCCAATTTATTAAGTTTAGTACGAAATTTCTACTTATTTCGACTAATTTTATATTAATTTCGACTAACTTTCTACTATTTTCGACTAATTTTGTATTGTCTTCAAATTATATATTATGTTAAATTAGTCGAAACAAAGACAAAATAATTTCAAAAATAATCGAAATTGAAATGAATAATGGGTAAAATATCATTTTTTATTATTATAAAATAATATACAAAACAGATATATATATGATATAAGATGACAAACTGTCTTACAGTATATAAAGATGCTTACGGCTTTAAGGATGCCATTATTGCATACACTAACAAAAAAGTATTTTTACTTCACTATCATGACCAATAGAAACATAAAATTTTTATGTTTCTTACAAAATCCTTCTTGATAGTGGTCCTAGAATAGGTAATAGTGGTTCACATATATGATTTATTATCATGATCAACAATCACCTCATGGTTAAGTAATGATGAACAACTGGAAAAAAAAATATATTTCTTGTCAAATCCTTCGTGACAAACACACAGAGGTAAATTGACTGTGATCAGGCACATACATAGATAAATTGATTGTGAACAGTCGTCATAGGTATGAGACGAGAATGATTTGTAAATTCAGCAGCCATGGGCAAAAAGAATTCTTACTTCAACTAATTTAAACTTTATTGAAAATTGAAAGGTTAAAGTCCAAAGAGAAGAAGTAGTCACACCATTTATAACCTCCAAACTCTATTGGAAATTATTGCTTTCATTAATTATAGGTTCACCACTTTTGAAGAGTCAAAGACTCAAAATGTGACGATTTCAATATTAACTGGTTCAGATAACATGGCCATTAAGATCATCACATGTGTCAATAGAAATTTGCACAAAAATAAATTAATCATGTTTTCCAATGATCTTGACTTTATTTCAAAATTGTCTTTGACTTGTTTTATGTTGTTTCGACTAATTTTTTACTATTTTCGAATTATATATTATGTCAGATTAGTCGAAACAAAACTAAAATTTAGTCGAAAATAGTCTAAATGTATGTAAATACAGTAAAACCTTTGTAAGTTAATAATATTGAGATTAATAAATTCTATTAATTAAAAGAAGTATTAATTAATCAATAAATTAACAATTTATTAATTTAAAGAGACTAATTACAATTTAACAAATAATATTTAATTAATTAAAAAATTATTGTGTTTTAGCAATTTTATAATCAATTTAATATGAGTTAAATGAATTGAAAAAAAAAATTATGATGAATTGACTGTGAATTAATTAAAATGAAATAAAAAAAGTTTATTAATTAAATAAATTGAATAGAAAAATATATATAAATTAAATATAAATTAAATGAAAGAAAAAAATGTGAGTATAATTGTTTAGATTTAAGATAGTTTTTATATAAATCACTTCAATATATCTCTTATGTATTTCATAATTACAATGATTTCCCATCTAAAAGTTGTTCAAAAATTAGCATGATAAATAAGATGCGTAAAGCATTATATGAGTATAGTAAAGAGCATTTCATATGCACTAAAAAAGAATTGCAGCAATAAATTTCTAATAGATTTTACGTGAAGGTTAGTCAAAGTATAATATCAAATATACTCAAGCGAAATTAGAGATGAGTATATAAGTTAATGAAAGAAGAATATTTTTCATATATCACATATATAATGGTACAACAGTATGTATATTCTCATAAGAGAGACTTGATTACATTGAACAAGGACTCTGACACTAGTATTAGATAATGATAGATATAACAAATAGAGAGTAAATAGAAGATAAGAATTAACTACAACAACCCCCCTCAAGTAGAGGGTGTAGTCAGCAGCCTCAACTTGTCCTTATGTTTGTCAAACAACCTGCGAGCCAAAGGCTTGGTGAATATGTCGCCTATTTGATCCTCACTTGAAATAAACTTGAGTTGGAGTTTCTTCTGAACAATGAGCTCATGAACAAAGTGATAATCCAATTCAATATACTTTGTTCTTGCATGAAAAACCAAATTAGAGGTTAAGTAGATGGCTCTTATATTATCACATCCCATTATTGATGGCGTTGTAGTAGCGAAGCCAAGTTCAAACAATAAGGATTGCAACCATATTACTTTAGCATAAGCATTTGCCAAAGCTTTATATTCACTTTCAGTCGACAACCTTGCTATAGTATGTTACTTTTTGGCATTCCAGGAGACCAAATTATTTCCCAAATAAATAGCATAGCCATTTGTTGAGTGTCTGTTTGTAATACCCTAGAAAATTACCATAAGAACATAATAATATAACTAGATATCAGACTGGGAACACCGAAATAACTAAGGAAAATTTTTTAATCTCAGTTAGAATGCATTTGTGATACCGTCCTAGAAAATGTCGATGTTAATTACATTGCCCGAGAAAATAGCAATATGGTTGACAGATGAATTTCTAAATCAGATTAGGGAATCAAGAATCATAAATATATATATGTGAAATTTTAGTGAAAAGGAAAAGTTGAAAATGTATTGGAACACTGAAAATTTGAATAATGGCAAAATCGTAAATAAATCGAACTTTAGGGGTATAATGGGAAACAAACTGTCTGAGTTTCAGAATGACACTGAAACTATTTTTATAATAAACTACAGATAAAAAGAAGTCATTTCAGTTTCCATTTTGAAACTTGATTTTCAACAGAATTAACATAATAAATTACAAAAGGAAATGAAGTCAAAGTCCAATTATTGGAAAGTTTAAGGACTTAAATATAATTTGCCAATTTTGCTTAATATATAAGCATGCCTTAGAAGATTTTTGGCCATTCTTCTTCCTTTATTCTTCCTTGGCCGAACCATTCCTTCATCTTCTCCCTCCATTTTCATGCAAAAATCAAAAGAAAAACTAAAGAAAACTTGAATCAAACCTTTGATTCTTCCATTTCCAACCTAGATTCACTTAGGAAATCAAAGAATTTCAAGAACCAAGCCTTTATAGATTTCGGGTGGAACATCAACCAAAGGTAATAAGTTGATTTCTTTGGTTTAATGGTTGGTTTAGATGTGTTAGATATTAAATAGAATGAGTTTAGTGTTAATTTGCATCAATTGATGCATTTGATAGATTTTCCATAATTTGAAACCCTAGTTCAAAGTTGTGTGAATTTAATCTTTGAATTAGTGTTAGTTAATGTTAATTAAGTTTAGAATATGTTAATTGGAGACTAATAGATGGTTAATTTTTGATTGGTTTGATGTAAAACACAAGAAATTGGAAAGTTGTGATTTTTGCCTTTTTTGAAGAAATTGGTGGTAAATCAATTTTGCTAGGTGATTTGAAGTGTAAGGTGAGTTTAATATGTATCATTTATCATGTCTATTGCATTGAAATAAAGTTTGGAAACCTTTCCTAAAAGCTCAATGTTGGCCGAACCTAATGTACTATTCATTCCTTTGATTTTTGTTTTCTTTTTTCTTCATGTTTCACTTGCCATTTTGGTCCTTTGAATGATGTTATTTGTTGGATATCTAATGCCCATTGCAATGTCTACATTGTGAGTTATTTGTTGATTATTGGGACAATGTCAACATTGCACCAAAACCTAACCAATTTGTCTATTTATTGAATGATGCACACCATGAGTATGGTAAAATGCCTAGTTCATTTTGCCATAGGCCTACCATTTGAATGACATTGTCGCCAACGACATTGACATGCCAATTGTGCCAACCAAATGACCATTGATGATCAACCTATGATTCATTCCAATGTTAAATACTATTCTTATTACCATTATTTATCGTACCTTCCATTGTTTATTCACTGCTTAATTACAGTCTCATTTGATTGATACATGAGTTATTAATACTTGATGAGACCATTATTGTTTATTGGTATCTAATGACTTATTCTATTCCTATATTGGTTCTAATGTGATTTGACAGAGCTTCCTCTCTGACGGGGTAGCAGGAAAATACCATCGGCGATGTGCACATTGTATACTGGATACCCTAGCTGGGAAGGGTTAACTGTCCTAGCCATAAGACCTAATCGGTCTTATGTTTATTGATATGTGATTGACATATGATATATGAGTTTCATGACCCATCATTTTTCTTATCTATATGACATGAGCTACTTTAACTTGTTCATTGGTTCTACAGTCCTTTACTGTATTCTGATTCCTTATTTCATTATCAATGTGCATATTAATATTTATTTGATTATCTAGTTGTCGTGTAGTCCAATTATGAGATGTTGCCAAAGCAAGAACCATTCGAATGGTTGTACGTTTGACAACAGGACTAAAAGTTTCACTATAATCAATACCATCTTCTTGTCTTAATCCTTTTGCAACTAGGCGAGCCTTATACCGTTCAACATAACCATCTTTTTTTCTTTTGATTATATACACCTATTTGTTACCAATGATTTTTCTTTTGTTAGGGCATAAAACCAAAGTCCAAGTATTGTTATCAAGGAGTGCATTTATCTTATTTGCCATGGCTTTTTTCCATTCCACATATGACTTGGCTTGGGTGAATGTATTTGGTTCGTAAGTAAATAATTTTGTTTAGGTTGGGAGGCTGCTAAAAGAGCCTTTCTTTTGAACATGGTTTGTGGTCTAAGTTCCATTAGGTGTGTACGTTGTGGTTCAGGATTAGTTAGGATTGGATTGGATAAAATATTATCATTGTACTTAGACAAGTCAACAACAATATTTAACCCTTATTGTGTGGTAGTGGTAGGAGGGATGCATGTGTATTGGTGTTAATAAAAGGCTGTGCATTATCTAAAGAATGTGTAGGCGAAGATGTAGGATTTGGAGAGCTAGATAATTGAGCTGTCATTTGAGAGTTAGTAGGTGATAAATAGGTTAATTGTAAAGCATCAGGAGAAAAGATAGGATTGCTTGATCTATCCTTAAAAGACAAGGTGGAAGGTGTATGCTTTCCAACTACCAACCAAGGATTAGAAGAGGGTTGCTTAATAGGAGTGATGGAGGCTGCACGAAATGGAAATTCTCTGATGTTAAACTTGACATGCCGAGCCAAATAAATCCTTCCAATTTCCAAATCCAAGAAATGATAGGTAAAGTGAGATGGTGATTGACATAAATTCACACACTTCATTGTCCGAAATTGAAATTTATGAGAGTGATAAGGACGTAAGAGTGGAAAAATAGAATAAACAAAGGGTTGGATGGTCATATAGTTCAGGTTTTGCTTGAATAAAAGGTAGTATGGAGAGTATTTATTATGAGTAATCAAAGATGACATGTAATTAATAGATTGAATAGCAACATTAAAAGAATAATTCCAAAATTTAAAAGGAATATTACCATGAGCTAAAAAAGTGAAGCCTGTGTCAATAATATGTCTAATTTTACGTTCAACTGTACTATTTTGCTCACAAGTATATGGACATTGTCACGTTCCAATTTTGGAACATGATAGTCCTAAGATGTAGGAACAGTATCAGGCTACTGACACCCGTAAAACCCTTCAATAACCTGTAAACATCACCTGATATAATATATCTATATCTATTTAATCAATCTATCTATTATTATCTATAATCATATCAGATTTCAACACATTTTATTTACATTTTATATCAATAACTAATAATATTACAAACCATAATAAGTATAGTCATCCCAATAGGTTACATATCCATAGAGCAACTAAAATTGTACAAGGAAAATATATACAAGTTCAATATTTATATTATTACAATACAACTGGATCCACTGATGAAGAAATCCTAGATCAGATCTACTTCTGACCTAAAAAGATTAAACCACTAAAAAAGTGAGTATTTTCATACTAAGTGAGTCATTATATATATTATCACATATTAAGCTAGGTGGGAAGCAATAAATAGATAGTACTAACAATTGGCTCATGGATAGCACATCAAAGGACCAAATTAAGGAAAATGACTTATAGACACCAAATATAGATGTATAGACACTGAAAGAAATAATAACCATATATATATAATAGATATTGGGTCATGAAACACATATCATTTACTTTATAACATGTAAATAGCATAAGGTGGATCAGACCCTATGGATAGGACCATAATCCTTTCCAGCTAGGGTATCATTGAAATTTAATTATGTATAATAGTGATGGTATTTACTCACTACCCTATCAATAAGGAAGCTCTATCATATAAACATAAGAATGGACTATAGATACCAAATATGATATCAAATAGGCAAAAATATCAACAACGTTCAGTTTATATAACTTTAGTTCAATTGAGCTGTTTTAGCAAGTAAACACATATAGGATCATTATCCTTAACAAATGAACATTATAATATAGGAAAAATTCCATAAAATTCATTTAGGATACAAGTTCAAAATATGTCAAGAAGACTCATTTACACAGGTAATAAAGGAAGTCACCCATTTTAGCAAATTTGGTAATAATTGGTTTCTTAAGGAAATTAACAAAGGTCATTTCATCGAGCACTTGGTGCACACCACTTTAGAACAAAATAAATATAGTTTTAGGACACATTGATCAAAAGTCAAAGTTCACAATTCAAGCCCTAATGGCAACAAATACAAAGGCATTCTCAAACATAGTTTACATACATCAATAAACAATATTATTAGAACTTGAATTCAAAGAAAATTCAAATGAATGGTAATGGATAAAAAATTGCAGGTTCTTATATTCAATTCAAAATGATCAAATGAAGGTTTAAACATGAATAATAACATATATACAACTCACTATAATCGACAGTTCGACCATTTACGCGATAAAACGTTGATTTGACTATAACAGGTAAAAATAGTATTTTTCATTTTCCTTCTATTCTATAATCAATTTTACCACATATTTAGCTTTAAATAGAGGCTAACTAACATATTTAAATATTAATTAGAATTATGAAATCCTGTACAGAAAATTCATTTGAAACATAAACTAGATTTTAGGATTTTCTCCAATTCAATCCAATCTTAAAATCTATCTATCTAATCATGCTTCTAATCATTTATATAGCTTAAATGAATCCAAAGAATGAAGAAAACATCATCCTCACTTGAATTTAAGGTGTGGCTGATATCTAGGTTGAATTGTTCTTTAATTTCTAGCTTGAATTTCTCAAAATTTTCAGTGGAAACTAGTTTAATTGTAAGTTTAATTGAATTTTCTATCGATTTCACTTGAAATTTGTGGATTTTGGAGGAAGAAGAAGTTTCGACCTCTTCAATGGTAGAAGGAGGAAAATTTTTTATTTTATGAAGATTTAGATAGAATTTATATGAATTAACTTTAAGTTAATTTCATTTTTCCCCCCAACACTTCTCGTGTTCGCACTTTGAACCCGAAACTTTTAACTATTTACTTTTTTATCCTATTTCAATTCTAAAATAATATTTCTTATATTTTTCGATCTTACGAGTCTACTGGTGATATTAAAAATCCAAAATTCTAAACTCATTTGTTAATCGGAACGTCGACTTGTATCTATCAGATCGATTTTTAGTGATTTATCAAATTGCGCAAGTATGATGTTCTAATATTTAAATTAACTTTATTTATACTTAGATAACATATATTTTAGGTCGTATGGATGAAATTTGAGGGTGCTACACTCTACCCCCTTCAATAAAATTTGTACTCGAATTTTAACTATACATTCTTCGTTATTGGAATAATAAGTGATATCTGATTCTCATGTCCTACTCACTCTCCCAGGTATATTCGTCCATTGCTTGATTCTTCCATAAAACTTTAACCATTGAGATCTCTTTATTACGTAATCACATGACTTATTGATCTATTATCTTCATTGATGTCTATTCATAAGTCAAGTCTTCATTAACCTCAATGGTTTATTGTTCCAGGATATGTGATGGATCAAACAAATATTTATGTAATATAGAAACATAAAACACTAAATAAACATGGCTCAAGTTTAGTGGGAGTGCTAACCGATAAGATACATTACTGATCTTCTCTAATATCTCAAATGGCCTGACATATCTAAATGATAACTTCCCTTTCTTGCCAAATTTCATTACACCTTTCATAGGTGAAATATTCAGAAACATATGATCACTAATAGCAAAATGAATATCTTTTCTCTTCGGGTCTCCATAACTCTTCTGTCAGCTAAAAAGTGTTTTCATCCTTTCTTGAATAATGGGGATCTTCTCCATAGTTTCTTTGATCCATTCAAGGCCTTTTAATTGCTTTCCCCTGGTTCTACCCAATACACAAGAGATCTACATTTCCTACCATATAATACTTCATATGGCGTCATGCCAATAGTCGAATGATACCTATTGTTGTAGGAAAATTCAATTAAAGGCAAGTATTGATCTCAATTCCCTTTAAAGTTCAGCACACACAAACGAAGCATTTGTTTCAGTGTCTGAATTGTATGTTATTATTATCCATCTTTCTGTGGATGAAAGGTTGTGCTAAAGTGCAATTGAGTACCCAGTGCTTCTTAAAACTTCTACCAGAACCATGCAGTAAATTGAGTCTCTTTATCTGAAATAATAGTTAAAGGTATGCCATGAAGCCGTACTATCTTGTCAATATACAATTAGGCATGCTGAGTAGTTGTGTAACTGGTTTTCACTTTTAGGAAGTGAGTTGTCTTAGTCAATTGATCAACTATTACCTAGATAGAGTCATATCCCCGTAAAGTTCTAAGTAAACCAACCACAAAGTCTATGGTTACATAATCCCATTTTCACTCTAAAAGTTTTATCTCCTGCAATAGCCCTGATAGCTTATGATGTTCAAATTTAACCTGCTGACAAGCTAAATAAGTGGAGACAAATTGAGCTACATCCATTTTCATATTAGACCACCAGTAATGCTCATTTAGATCATGATACATCTTTGTTATCCTAGGATGAACACTATAGAGTGCAAAACGTATTTCCTTCATAATTTGCTCCTTAAGTCCATCCACATCTGGTACACATAATCATTTTCCACATTCTAACACTCCTTTATCAACAGTAAATTCTAGAGCTTTCTCAGCATAAACATCTTTTTTTTAACTTTAATAGCTGAGAATTTATGTCTTATGCCATTTTAATCTCATAAATCAAAATTCCCAATTCAAATTGTACTCCCAAGTCAAGCAATTCTTTCACTTCTTTGATTATTAATCTCCTTGCAACTGTGATGTGAGCTAAACTCCTCATAAATTTCATGCTCAATGCATCTGCTACTATAATAGCCTTGCCAAGATGAAATAATATATGATAATCATAATTCTTCAATAGTTCAACCTATCTTTGTTATCGACGATTTAGATCTTTTTGCCGCAGGATGTACTGTAGACTTTTGTGATTAATATAGATCTCATATTTCTCCTCATATAAGTAATGTCTCCAAATCTCTAGAGCAAATACAACCGCAACCATTTCTAGATCATGTGTAGGATAATTCAACTCATGTTTCTTTCAATTGGCGAGATGCATAAGCAATTACCCTCTTATCCTACACCAAAAGAAGCCAAGTTCGATCCTCGATGCATCATAATATACTGTGAACTTGCCATTCTCTATTGGCAATACTAGTACTAGTGCAGATGTAAGACACGATTTCAAAGTTTGGAAACTCTTTTCACATTCATTAGTCCGTAAAAATCTTTCTTACTTTTTGGTCAGTTTAGTTATTGGAGCTCCAATTCTTGAAAAATCTTTAACAAACCGCCGGTAGTAATCGGCCATACATAAGAAACTTCACACTTTTGTTACATTAGTAGGTCGTGGCCAATTAGCTACAACTTTCACCTTCTGTGGATCCACTTTAATGCCATCTTTTCCCACAATATGGCCAAGGAAACATACCTCAATAAGCCATAATTCACAATTCGACAGTTTAACATACATTTTATGCTCTCGCAGTATCTATAACACTATTCTCAAATGTTCTTCATATTCTTCTTGGCTTCTGGAAACACCTAATTCATCAAGTCCATGAAAGCAGCAGGAGAATTGGTTAACCCAAATAGCAATACAAGGAATTCATAGTGATCATATAGGGTTTTGAAAGTAGTTTTAAATACATTTTCATTCTTAATTCTCAATTGATGATAACCCGATCTAAAGTCAATATTGCAAAAATAACTGGTTCATTGCAATTGATCAAACAGATAATCAATTCGGGACAATGAATATTTGTTCTTGATGGTTACCTTATTCAACTGTCTATAGTAAATACACATTCACAGTGAACCATATTTCTTCTTAACAAACAATACTAGAACACCCCATGGTAAACTACAGGGTCTAATAAACCCCTTATCCAGCAAGTCTTCTAACTGCACTTTCAACTCTTTTAGTTTTATTGGAGCCATTCTATAAGGTGGGATTGAAATAGGATTTGTACCCAGATAAACTTCAATCTCAAATTCAATCTTCCTTTTTGGTGGAAAACTTAGCAAACCTTCGAGAAACAAGTCTGTAAACTCATCAACAATAGGAATCTAATCAACTCCTTTTGAAGTATTATGAGTATCCATTACACTTGCCAAGTATGTAGGATATTCCTTGCATAGAAGTCTCCTTGCCCCAATAGCAGAAATAAATTTAATTCCTAAATCACTCTTATCATCCTGATACTCAAATTCATCATTCTCCTATAGTTGAAATTTAATCTTCTTTTCATAACAGTTAATTACTGCATGATAAATGGTTAACCAATCCATTCCCAATATTACATCCAATTCTAGTGCAGACAATTCTACTAGATTAATTGGTAAAATTCTACCCTATATTTCTACTTTATAACCCATATATTCATATTTCACCTCTATACTCTCACCCAGTGGGGTAGATATTTTTAAGGGTATTAACATCAATTATTTTTCAATTTCCAATTTAGATGCAAATTTGGGTGATACAAAGGAGTGTGTGATACCAGAATCAAATAATATTTAAGCTAGTTCACATGACAAAGGAATCTTACCTGTTACCGTCTTGCTTGATCTTTGAGCTTCTTGAGCATTAACTATAAAGACCCGACCTTGCCCTCTACCAGTTGGTGTTTGGCCACTATTCTGACCCTATCTTTATCCTTATCCTCTACCTCTACCTTCAGTATCACAGTTGTCATTTCTACTCATTTGTATAGTAGGTTGTGAGGCTGCTGTAGTAGTTTATTGTTCTCCATACAAAGGACAATTCTTCATATAGTGACCATGCTGGCCATATTTCAGGTATGCACTTGTTTGCCTTCTGTATTCACCCCCGTGCCTCTTCCCATAAAAATCATATATGGGAATATTAGTTGTCTACATTGGTGGTCTAGATGACCCTTATGAAAATCAGGATGTAGATTGCCTTGTGGTATCTCTGCCCTGACCTCCTTTCTAACCACCTGTCTATGGTCTTTACTCAGTTCTAACTGATGTAGCCTCTATCTATCTCTACTGAGAACTCCCTTCATTTCTTCTTTGTTGTCTTCCTTTTCTATTCTCTTTTTAATCTTTCTTCTTTATACTTTTCTTCCATTTGAATTGTTTGATCAACAATCTTGGATAAAGAAGTAAACTCAACATATAACAATGCATTATGTAGGGGAGAATGTAATCCCCATTTAAACCTATTGATCAGGTCTGCTTCAGTAGGTACAACCTTGCTGGCATATTTACTCATCCTGATGAACTCATCGGCATACTCTTCTACACTCAGATTGTCATGTTCCAACTGTTCAAACTGAATTATGTTTCTGCTTTTAACTCCCTCCATAAAAAAAAATTATACAAAAATGTAGCCCTGAATTGTGCCCAAGTTAGTGGTTCATCACTGTATAATTGTGTCTCAATGTGTCTAGAAAACCAAGCCAGACCTTCTCTTTTAACAATAAACTAACAAGCTCTACCGCTCTGACATCTAAATATAGAAGTCTTCTTACCATCTTCTCTATTTGCTTTAGAAAATTAATAACCTCCTCACCACTTCCACCTTTATATTCTTGCAGACTCAGCTTTAGAAAGTTAAGTATGTTGATTCCACCCTCATCAATCACTTTGCGACCCTCCTGTACCATTGGCTCAACTGGTGTAGCAACATGTGTTATAGGTACTGGTGAAACAAATGGTGGTGCAGGTGGTGGCACTACCTATCTTTCTCTTCTCAGTTCCTGTAGTTCTCTTCTCAATTCTAGCATTCCTTGCATCACTTCCAATCTCTAAGGATCTCCAGCTTCCCTGGTTTTCTCTTTCCTTCTTTTGGACCTAGGAGATTCCTCTCTGATCAATGATTCATTTGAGGCCACCTTTGCCTCTCTACTAGGCTCTTCTGTTCTCTTAGGTGTAGGTTCAATAGCCTATTCACGTTCTTCTATAGACATTTTAGTCACTATAATAGATAAACACAATTATTTAGCACGTACGATTATCGTAGAATAAATAAATATTTAACGAATACAATAAATGGTGAGACAAGATTTCCTATGCTCTATGGTTCACATATGCCTTATTGACAAATGTCTATATGCTATCAGTATATCTATGCTATGACACCACCTCTGTCATGTCTCAATTTTGGAATATGATGGTCCTAAAATATAGAAATAACATAAGGCTACCAACACTCATAAAACTATTCTATAACCTGTAAACATTATCTGCTATAATATATCTATATCCAATTAATCAATCTATCTGTTATCATCTGTAATTATATCTAATCTTAACACATCTCATTTATATTTTATATCAATAACTAATAATACTATAAACCATACTAAGTATAGTCATCCCAATAGGTTACATATCCATAGAGCAACTAAAATTGTACAAAGAAAATATATAGAAGTTCAATATTTACATTATTACAACACAGCTGGATCCACTGATAAAGAAATCCTAGATCAGATCTACTTCTGACCTGAAAAGATTAAACCACTAAAAAAGTGAGTATTTTCATACTAAGTGAGTCATTATATATATTATCACACATTAAGCTAGGTGGGAAGCAATAAATAGATAGTACTAACAATTGGCTCATGGATAGCACATCAAAGGACCAAATCAAGGGAAATGACTTATGAACACCAAATATAGATGTATAGAAACTGAAAGAAATAATAACCATGTATATATAACAGATATTGGGTCATGAAACACATATCATTTAATTTATAACATGTAATCAGACCTTATGGACAGGACCATAACCTTTCTCAGCTAAGGTATCACTGAAATTTCATTGTGTATAATAGTGATGGTATTTACTCACTACCCTATCAATAAGAAAGCTCTATCATATAAACATAAGAATGGACTGTAGATAGCAAATATGATATCAAATAGGCAAACATATCAACAAGGTTCAGTTTCTATAACTTTAGCTCAATTGAGCTATTTTAGCAAGTAAACACATAAGATCATTATCCTAAAAAAATAAACATTATAATATAGGCAAAATACCATAAAATTCATTTAGGATACAAGTTTAAAATATATCAAGAAGACACATTTACACATGTGATAAAGGAAGTCACCCATTTTAGCAAATTTGGTAACAATTGGTTTCTTAAGGAAATTAACAAAGGTAATTTTGTCGAGCACCTAGTGTGCATCACTTTAGGAAAAAATAAATATATTTTTGGGACATATTGATCAAAAGCGAAAGTTCACAATTCAAGCCCCAATGGCAACAAACACAATTGCATTCTCAAACAAAGTTTATATACATTAATAAATAATATTATCAGAGTTTGAATTCAAAGAACTTTCAAAGGAATGGTAATGGAAAAAGTTGCAGGTTCTTATATTCAATTCAAAATTATTAAATTAAGGTTTAAACACGCATAATAACATACATACGACTCACCAAAACTGACGGTTCAATCGTTTATATGATAAAACGCCAATTTGCCTATAACAGACAAAAACAGTATTCTTCGTTTTTCTTCGATTCTACAATCAATTTTACCACATATTTAGCTTTAAATAGAGGCTAACTAATATATTTAAATATTAATTAGAATTATGGAATGCTATACAAAAAATCCATTTCAAACGTAAACTAGGTTTTAGGGTTTTCTCCAATTCAATCCAATCTTGAAATCTATCGATCTAATCTTGCTTCTAAACATTTATATAGCTTAAATGAATCGAAAAAATGAAAAAAAAAATCATCCTCACCTGAATTCAAGGTGTGGTTGAAATCTAGGTTGAATTGTTTTTCAATTTCTAGCTTGAATTTCTTGGAATTTTTGGTGGAAACTAGTTTAATTGAGTTTTCTATCGATTTCACTTGAAGTTTGGAAGAAATTGGTGGAGTTTGGACGAAGAAAAGTTTCATCCTCTTCAATGGTGGAAGCAAGAAAATTTTATATTTTATGAAGAATTAGATAGAATTTATATGAATCAACTTTCAGCTAATTCAATTTTCCCTCCGGCACTTCCTATATTCGCACTTTGAACCTGAAACTTTTAACTATTTACCTTTTTGTCCCATTTCAATTCTGAAACAATATTTCTTATATTTTTTAATCTTACGAGTCTAATGGTGATATTAAAAATCCAAAATTCTAAAACCGTTCGTTAATCGGAACGCCGACGTGCTTATCTATCTACCAGGTCGATTTTTAGCGATTTATCAAATCGGACAAGTATAATATTCTAATATTTAAATCAACTTTATTTATACTTAAATAACATATATGTAAGGTCATATGGCTGAAATTTGAAGGTGTTACACTTTATCCCCTTTAATAAAATTTGTCCTTAAATTTTAACTATACATAACTCGTGTAATATCTGCCATTTTTGGTGATTTTGTTAATTGTATGTTTGTTAAATTAATTGAGGATATAGAAATATTTTAAGGAATCTAGAAATATCTGTTTGCAGGGAGGATATTATGAGGCTGATTTCATGATTTTAAAGAAATAATTTGATAAAGTGTAAAATATAAAAGTTGTAGATGTATATTTTATCTTTAATTATATAAAATGGTTCTATAAAATTCTGTGTGTGTAAAGAGATATGCCTCCTTGAACAGAACCTATCTGGTTTTTTATTTTCTGCAAGAATCTGAGTATGTTTAAATTTTCTGGGAATGATTGAGGCTGAATGAGCCAAAAGTGTAAACATGAGAAATGTTCCTTTATGTGTTATGATGTTGGCTATAAAATTTCAGGAGATTTGGATAAGTATAACTCAGTAGAGAGTGGAATTACTCAGACTTATTTGGATGAGTTTAGGCAGTAAAGTCATGGTGAATTTTAGAAATTCACCATGGTCTGTGTAGATATCCTTTTGGTTTGAAATTTGGATATGTTGGACCCCTGAGTGTCTATTTTAAGTGACAAAAAGAATCAGGAAGTTTGGATATTTGTAAATCAATTGCGAGCTGGTTTAATATGAGTTGTCGAGGAAGGGTTCTAGCTCGGTAGAATCTGGTATTTGCGAGCCGGCAAATGCGAGATGGTATTTGCGAGTCGGCAATACGAGCAGGTGAAGTGGCGAAGTGAGATTTCTGAGTTGGCATATGCGAAGTGGAGTTAGGCGAGGCAAGTTTGACGAAGAGGCATTATCGAGGTGCAATATACGAAGTGAAGTTAGGCGAAGAGGCATTGCCGAGGTGGCATGTGCGAAGTGGAGTTAGGCGAGGCAAGTTTGGCGAAGAGGCATTGCGAGGTGGCATATGCGAAGTGGAGTTAGGCGAGGTGGCATATGCGAAGTGGGATTGGCGAAGTGGCTTTGTGAGCTGGCTTATGCGAGGCGGATTGGCGGGCGGAAATTTTGAGGCAGTAGCCTATTTAACCAGATGCCCAGTAGCGATTTTGCTTCACAATTTTTCTTCTTCTCTTCGTTCTTCTTCAGATCTATTCAGATTTGTTCCATTTATTTTCTAATGCATTAATACTCAAAATTAATGCATTAAATCGCTAGATTATCACATTTTAAGGCATGAATCTTCAGTTTCAAGTCGATTTTCTCAAGGAAATTAGTTTTGGAGAAATAAGATAAATTTTCTTCAAATGTCATTTTCTTAGCAGATTAATAAATTCTGGTAGTTAGGATAGTTAATTATAGGTATATAGAATTTATTATAAGCATTTTGAGGCTATTAATGGTAATTAATGTGGGAGAAATCAGAATTTATGGGCTGTGATGAATAGTAATGTGAACATTAAATTCGAAATTAATTCAGATTTTTCTTTAAGAGTTGAACTGAATTGATGTTGGGAATCAAAAATAGAAACTATAAGATGGTTAAATTTTAAGAAATCATATTGAGTATTATTGATTAAGGAAAACCCTAATTTTGAATATTTGGAGAAATTTCATAGGAGAAGAGAACCAAGGAATTTGAAGAATTATTGTTTGAGCAAATTATTGAAGGAAAATCAAAGATAAATTTGCGTAGAGGTAAGTATGAACATTGCATATGAATATTTTTTCTTTGAAATGATTTGTCGAAACCTTACTAATGTTCACCAATATGTCATTATATTAATGACCTATTAATTAAAGTTTCCATGATATTCTCAAAACAAATGATAATTATTTCATGTGATTTCTATGCTTATCTTGTGAATGACTTGGTCATCTTTCCTTGGACCAAGTTCATATGAAACCTATTTGTTACTTGACTAAATTTATGTATTTTATTGATGGTCTTGTGACCAATATGTTTCTTGTGAGATTGCAACCATATGACCCT
>CANXYC011917794.1:0-49264 GCA_948193065.1 Aleurites moluccanus | reverse complement strand
AAAAAAATCTTTTTTATTTTTTATTTGTTATTTTTTATTTTAAAAAATAATTTAAGAAGAAATTAAATTATTAATTAAATTATTTCTTCTTAAATTTTTTAATACAAATAAAAAATTCATTTTCATATTTTTGACAAATTTGAAAATACAAATATTTTTAAAAATGTTTAAAAAATATTTTTATTTTTTATTTGTTATTTTTTAAAAAATAAAATAAAAATATTTTTTAAATATTTTAAAAAAATATTTGTATTTTCAAATTTATCAAAATTATGAAAATATATTTTTTAATCCTAAAAAAAATTTAAAGGAAAAATAGAATGTAATTGATTAAAATTAAAGGGTAATGACATTTCTGTCTTTTTACTACCCTTATAAGGTTGATTAACAGTTGACTAACGGTAAAATTGAACGGAATAGTCTAGTAGTATATTATGACATTCATCAGGGGGGAGTTAGTATATTTTTGAAAGGTCAGGGGGGACTTAGTGTATTGGGTCATTCTACAGGGGAAAAATTTATAATTAACCCATCTAAAAATTCAAAATTTTGTATCATTTTTCAATT
Organism: Aleurites moluccanus; assembly: GCA_948193065.1. NCBI lineage: Eukaryota > Viridiplantae > Streptophyta > Magnoliopsida > Malpighiales > Euphorbiaceae > Aleurites > Aleurites moluccanus. Next base: position 48,697 of record CANXYC011917794.1, on the reverse strand, counting down.
TTGAACAAAATTTTAAACTTTGTCAATTTTTATCAAGAATTTGAAATTAATACAAGTTTAGCTCAATTTACAGTCTTTAAAATTAAAAATATATAACAAACTTAATATAACATTTAACCTTCAAATCAATTTTCATTTTTATAATATACATGAGAAATTAACTTTCAATTTTACAAGATATTTGATTTCAAGTCATTTTAAAATTTATTAGGATCGAAGAGAATTTCAAATGATTTTATTCAAGTTGAGTTTGAATTTAAATTTATCACTTCTAATTATTGAAAAAATGTAACATAGTATAGGAGCCTTTTTTTTTTTTTTTTTTTTTTTTTTTTTAAATTAAGCTTAATATAATGTTTCCAATGGAATAAATAGATCACTCTTTAAAATAAAAACTAATATAATAAATTATCGATAAAATGAATTTTATAATAATCATATAAATCATGTATAATGAAATAATTCAATATATATGCAGAAATTTTTTTAAATAAAACAATAAATTAATTTTTTATGAAATCTAATATATAGTTATTTATATAAGTATTTAAAGAAGAAGAATAATTAAAATAAATGAATGTAATTAATTTGTCATACTTTCCCAAAAAATAATATGATTTACCATGTTTACGAGACTATAAAGTAAGTTGAATTTGTATTAAATTCAAATTGTTAATTAAAATTGATAAAATTTAAAGTTTTGGATAAAATTGAAAGTGATTTAAGATCTTAGATTTTTTTTTAGGTTATTAGAACTTCTAATTTTGAGAGATTGGCTATAATTATAATTGATTTTAAAAATTGAGACAAAATTAATAAAATATAATATTTTGAACAAAATTGAAAAATAATACAAAGTTTTAGATCTTTAGATTAGAGAGAGAGAGAGAGACACGATGACTTGTTTTTGTAATGTGAAGAAAGATTATATAGTATATTAGTGATTCTAATTATGAATTCTAGTTGAAATAATAAATTATTTGAATCATGATAAATATCGCTTGTTTTGGCAAAAAATAAAAAATTAAATTTTGTGTAGATTATGATGAATTGGGAATGATTGCTTTTCCTTTCCAATTACTTCATCTTTTTCTTTAGATTAGAGAGAGAGAGAGACGCGATGACTTGTTTTTGTAATCTTAAGAAAGATTATATAGTATATTAGTGATTCTAATTATGAATTCTAGTTGAAATAATAAATTATTTGAATCATGATAAGTAGCGCTTTTTTTGGCAAAAAATAAAAAATTAAATTTTGTGTAGATTATGATGAATTGGGAATGATTGCTTTTCTCTCTCTACTCCTTTCCAATTACTTCATCTTTTTCTTTGGGCATAAAAAAATAAATAAATAAATTTTTACAATCTTGTTAAATACCTAGTTTTTCCACTTGAATCATGAATAGTTTCTATTTTCCTCACAATCTCCTCCTTCTTCTTCTTCTTATTATATTGCTTCAAGGCCATTTTTGTGTGTGTGAGAGAAAGAAAGTTAATAGAATGGAGAGAGGGATGATATGATTTTTTTTTTTTTTTTTTTTTATAACACCATTATTTTTGTGCTTTCAAAAAAGTCAGGATCATTTTTGCGCCTTAAAAAAAAAAAGGTGATGTGCTTGTCATCCCCCTAACTCGAGGGCATGTAACCGACTCTAGGAAAATGGAAAAGTTTAAAGTTTTCAGAACTCGTAATAAGCTTAACTATTCACTAAATGAAAAAACTGTAATGTGACAATTGAAAATGTCACCAATAAGAATTATGAACCCACCTGTTAAGTAGAACCTATGCAAACATCAAATTATTTCCACTAAGGCTATCATTATTTCATCGTTTAAAATATACTCAATTATCATATCGTTATCATTATAAAAAATATTCCCACTTAACAGGTTATCAATCCAGTGAGGAAGTTTATCTATACTAAGACTAAAGCAATTTAAATTTTCAAAAAATAAAATAGAGATAACAAATTCAACGGAAAACAATAATGTGAAGCACTATATTAATTTTAACAAATATGAAAACAAATACATAACTGAATTTAATAAAATATCTACACCTCCTAAGAAATAGAAGACATATATAAACATTACGACATAGTAGATGATACTAACTAATATATGACCTGGTACAACCTAATGATTTTATTATGAAGAATATTCATGCAGCATGTCAAATAAACAAGTAATCACGTAATCAAATTAGGATGAGAATTAATCCATACAAATCACGTTAAACCTTAATTTGGGGAGTCGATTCCCCATATTTGACTCTCTGTTTCTAAATAATGTCTCTTAAATCCAAACATAGGGTTCCAATTATCTCTGGATGAAATCAGGCATCGTCGACCCAACTGGTAGCAGTGCCGGACAATGAGCAAGTCCCCAAGGCATCATACACCAGTCATACCTCATCAAATCATACTCATCATATCATATTCATAATCGTATTCTAAGCGGTCATGTTTATCCCACTCCCATCCATCAATCACAAATAATATATAGACGAATTATAATGAAATAAACACATATCAGAATGCTGAGTAATGTATATAATGCATGAAAAAAGAAAAATATATTAGGAAGTATCACCCACAATATAATGACAATCCAACTAACACTCTCGATTATACAATTTAAAAATTGATGACTTAAAAAAAGCACAGAACACCTAAATGACTCTAATTATTATACTGAAATTTCGTAAAACTAGAATATTTTTTAGCTGAAACATAAAAAATAATATTTATAAATAATCCACATTAACCAATGACAATTCAATGGCCCCTCTTGAGTCTCCAACATCAACATAATTCATAATCAATTCTAACATAAAATATCGAATTGCACCCGAAAACTGCCTATATATCCCCTTAAACTCTAGATTTAGAAGATTTAAATATTCTATAAAAGGGAAATAAGATCTAGGTAACTCTTAAATTCAATATAAACAATATCCTTTCTAATACAATTAATCATTTAATTTAAATTATTTAAATTATATTTATATAGACATGGAAACTAACACAAAAATTTCAATTCTAGTAAATTAACTCTTTTCATAAATCATAAAATTCTAAATTTTTTTATTCAGTACTGAAAACAATTAATAACCATCACAACATTCATTTACAAGCTTTGAAATACCGAAACTAAATTACAGAAAAGGCATCCTAGACTTACTGGGGTTGAAATTGCGACGTACGCGTAAAAGGCAGCATGCTGGAGTTTTTGAGTTAACGGTGGTGCATGGGGTCCACTCGTCGGTGGCCGGCCGGGATGCACCGCTCCTGGCGATGGCAATAAGTGGAGCGATTTACACCTTTGTGTAGATCTCAGTCCACTGGTCACAAATCAATCGGCGGTGTTACCCAAAGCCTCCTAGTTTCGCCGGAAATCGCTTCGAAAGCTGCGATGAACCGAACCTTCTCTCTTCAATTCCGGCATTGTCCGACGTCCTCACCGATCAGAATAGGCATCAAAATACTCATGGATTTATGAGATTTCAAATGGTACCAGACTAGCTAAAAAATATAGTAAGAATCGATCGAAATCCCAACTGAATTCTTTCACCGGCGATGATGCACCAACAGACTTTGAAGGGCGCATCCATCATCGTCCGGTGACGGTTGGTGATGGGGCTGGTGGCTCTCGACTTGCCAGATGATGGGCTTCCTGGTGGAGGTGGCAGTGCGGTGGCCAGAAATGGGTAGGATGGGCTCTCTTTTTCTCTTAAAGATTTATCGCCTTTCACTCTCAATTTCCCCCCTTCATCTGCAGTTCTATTCCCTCTGTTTCACTCTTTCGTTCTTTTTTTTGGTCTTTACCAACCTAAGAGTCTCTAGATTTATTATTATGTTGTTATTTAAATATTCAAACTTTTGCTATATTCAGCACCAGAAACAAATACAGTCTTCATCATTGGAAAAAAAAAAAAAAGCAAAATAAATTGCACCTTAAAGTACCAAAAAAAAAAAAAAAAAAAAAGGAAAAAGGAGAATCTTAGAATCCATTAATGTTTATATATTTTACCTCTTTTAGTTTCTTGTCATTGGGTTTCTTGTTGTCATTTGTTTTTGTTGTTGTTATTAGTGTCTTCTTCTTGGGTTAAGGAAAGATAAGGGTCAACTTTCTTCTTGGTCTTTAGATGGAGAATCTTTTGAATCTAAGAAGGATTCTCTTTTTTGGTTAAAGTTAACTTCTCACGCTTTCCACATCTGATTATAGGAACATGAAAGAACCAAAACCCTCAAATTAGAAATCCAGTTTAACTCAAAAGAAACAACATAATATGGAAAAAAAGTGAAAAAACTATACTATACCTTCTAAACCTCAAGCAAATTTTACAACCTTAGATGCACATCCTTCACAGATGCATTTCAATCTTAAGAACCACAACTGTGAGATTATTTTTCTCCTCATTTTCTCTACCTTCACCCCTTTCTTTCTTCTGTAATTTCGGCTTATTTTCTCCTCCTTCATTGCTGGGGTCATTATTGTTGGAGAAAAATGGACACTGAAAGCTCAATTAACAAGGGAAAAGAGAAAAAAACAAAGAAGCTAGTAGCAATGAAAAACATGAATTTTGATGAACAAAGTAATGAGTTTTTTTTATTACTTCTGGGCTTGTAAAATTACAACAGTGCGTGTAAGCTTTTATAGCCATCCAAAAACAGAAATCCTAACTGCTAGTTATTGAAAATATGCTAAACTTATTCTTCTGCTACAAATCTTGTGGAAATCTCAAACTACCAACAGATTGAGCTAGCTAACTAATAAGTAAATCAAATCTGATCCTAATTAACTCAATTGCAGAATTACATCTCAACACTTCCCTTTGATTCAAAATTGGGCACTCCTAACCTTTGCCTAAAATAACTGAACTTTTGCACAGACAGAGATTTTGTAAGAATGTCAGCCACCTGTTCTTCAGAGTTGCAATACCTTAGTTCAATTTCTTGAGCAGCTATCAATTCTCTAACAAAATGGTGTCTTATTCCAATATGCATGCTTCTTCCATGTTGCACAAGATTTTTAGCCATAGTAATAGCAAAAATGCTATCACACTGTATCTTAATTGCCTCATTTTGTGGACTCCTCAAGTCTGCCAATATCTTTTTGATCCAGATCCCTTGACAAACAGCAGAAGTAGCAGCTATATACTCTGCTTCACAAGAGGATAATGCTACATTCCTTTGCTTCTTCGAGCTCCAAGTCACCATTCCTGTTCCAAGACTGAAGCAATGGCCTGAGGTACTTTTTCTGTCATCCATTAATCCAGCCCAATCACTATCTGAGTACCCTGATAGCTTAAGGCCTCCTTTGTGTGCATACCAGATCCCATACTCACTTGTTCCTGCTACATACCTTAGAATTCTTTTAGCAGCTCCCAAGTGTTATTTTGTAGGGTAGTGCATGTACCTTGAGACCATGCCAACAACATGTGTAGGGTCTGGTCGTGTATGAGTGAGGTACATTAGCCCTCCAACCAAACTTTTGTACTGCTTGTGCCATCATCCTCTCTCAGCTTTTCATTCATGTTCATTGGTGTAGCTATTGTCTTGCATTTCAACATGTTGACCTTCTTCAGCAGCTCTAAATCATACCTTCATCGTGAAAGAAATATGCCATCTGACTCTTGCCTCACCTCTAGACCTAGAAAATAACTGAGTTTGCCCAAATCAGTCATTTCAAATTCTTTTAACATCTGCTTTTTGAAGTCTGAAACAAGTGACTCACAAGACCCCATGTAGATCATATAATCTTACATAAAGACAAACTACAAGACATTCCTTTGCTGAATCAGACTTCACATATAATGTTGGCTCATTATCACTTCTGCAGAAGCCATATTGCAAGAAGTAGCTGTCAATTCTTATATACTAGGCCCTTGAAGCCTGTTTAGGACCATATAATGCCTTCCTCAGCCTATATACGTTATCCTCCTTGTCTGCCACAATGAAATCTTCAGGTTGCTTGTCACTTCCCACTTTTAGGACAAGACGGTTCTAGGGCACTGGTAAATCTAAGGTCACCAGATACCCGTAGAACCCGTTAACATGTTAATTTTCAGTTAATCATTTATCAATTTTCATAACCTGTATAGCAAATTTTATTCCAAATTTTATTTCTTTTCTATCCTATACCCTTGATCTTCACAGTTCAATGATACATACATTATATTTCCATAGCCCTTACTTCAATTCCTTTTTCATTTCATTTGTATTACATTCCATTCAATATCTTATTCCCAATCATACATACTCTGTTTCAGTCATAATCACATAATACTTATCTTATTAACCATGTACTTATATCATTTCACTTATTTCTAAACCTTATAATATGTTAATCAATTTGATTGTATACATTATGCTCTATGCATTATTTACTTATCTATATGCAGTACCATGGAGCTCTAAAGAGTTTACCTTTTGACTTCACAAGATATAACAATTACCATAGACTCTTCGATATTCCAAGTGGGAGGAAGAAGTGACTTGGAATATTGCTTCTATTATATGTTCCTGTAAAATAATAAATAGCTATGAGGTGAGTATAATAATACTCAGTGAGCTAATTATACATTATTAAACATATTAAATTAAATGGGTAGAAATGGAGGGACAAAATGAAGGGGTTAAAATAGGAAGGTAACAATGATTAAGAAAAACAGGTAAAACATGTGTTAATGTTATATTTTAGATATAAGCACTTTACACACCAAATGCCTTAGGTGAAAGGAATGAGTATCAATAATGAATAACATTGAGTGGTAAAGTTCTTAGTATCATGTTCATATGTAAAAGCAATGGATATCAAAAAATAGTATCGTTGAATAATTTGGTAACAGTAACATATATATATGTAGAACACATATATACATGTAAGGGCGTGGAAATGACAGATAAAGGGCCTTGAACACTTATCACGTTTAACTTTCTCGTATCACATTTATAAATTATATAAGGCGGGCCAAACTTTATGGCTAGGACAAGTCCCTTCCTAGCTAGGGTAAGCTCTTGACAAGTCCACATAGAAATCATTGGTAACAATACAGTACAATACACTTTCAGTGGTTTCTTATTGATCTGACACTATAGTTCAGTGAACATAGTTTCAGTTCTATAAACAATACAACAATGAACAGTATATTCAAGAATCAGTCAGGTGCCACATTTGTTATTAAAAAACATTCAATATTATATCTGGTCAACATTTGGTGTACATTAATTTAGGGCTTATAGAATAAATTCAATAAGGCTCGATTTTATAAAGCAAATACTCAATTGAAACAATTCAATAGGCAATTCGATTTCAAACGCAAATCAATGGAAGTAGATCAATTTAGGTTCAGAACTTTGGAGAACAATCATGGTCAATGATCAAGAAGGCATTCGATCAAATAAAGATCAATCACATATAATTGCAATAGATCATATTAAGATAATGAACAAGAATAAATGATGTATAAGTAACTCCCCTCACTAAGCACTTCACTGTTACACTTTCCATTTCCTTTTTCTTTAGTCCATTACTTTAGCACTTGTGGTACTCTTCACTGTCTTTTACTCATTCTTGACTCCACATATTCAATTAATTCTAATTTAGATACTACCAACATAAAATTGCATTAATTACACTTATATTAAAGAATTCCTTAAAAATTCCCAATTTCTAGATTTTTCCTATATAAAACCCTCACTAGCAGCCTGTGTTCCGTTTCTTATCTCTCTCTCTACACTTATCAAATTACTTCAATTATTTTTTTCATAATTAAACTAGACATTTCAAACTCCAACATATCCAAAATTCACATTAATCTCACCATTACACAGTTTATGGTGATCCTTTGAAATTAACCATGTGGTTAATACTGCTGCCCTGAAATTTACTCATGGGCAAACTCTGTTCTTTTACTTATAACTCAATTTATACTTATCCAATTATTATAATTCTAATTTATACTTAAACTATACATGTAGTTTTATAAAATATTCAAATTTTAGGTTATTTGGATCGCTGTACAATTATTGGTGAATTTTCAAATTTAATCTACTGTCTTGAAATCTCTATCCAGAAAGACTCCATTTCCATACTTATAATTAATTCTGTGTTCATCCAATTGCAAAAATATTTTACATTAATTTAGTTAACATATAAATGAAAATTTTTCATGTTTACTACTTTTCCTAATTCAGAATCTAAGGTTCTCATATCAATAGAATTGTGTAACTTATATTCTGTTTATCAGTCAATTCGGGCATATTACACTTATTGCTTAATTTCTCTTAAACCACAAATCCAATTGCAAAATCTTTTTACAGACCTCTAGATAAGACATAAATGAACATTTTTCATGCTGAATATTCTCCTAATTCTGTCTCTAACTTTCTTTATAATAAAACACAATAGCATTTTTATGAAATCCTGCATCTGAGTCAGTCACGGTTTTTGCTTAATAACTCTTTCCTCAACATAATTAACATACTTATATATAACTCTCATATTTTGAGTATCTTTAAATTTATTCATTAAATTTACAGAATTAAAGCTATAATTTATTGTTTAAAATATATTCCAGAATCCTTTGAAACCCTTGTTCATCTTTATCTTCCTTAGTTCAATTCATTCAATTCTCTACTTAATTAGACTATAATACTCTTAAATATAATTAAAAGGCTAAGTTTAAGAATCATACCTTAAATTGAAACACTTGAATTCCATCATCTTGCTCTTCCAAATTGCTCGAATACTAATTTTCTGTCATTTCCCTCCATTTTTCTTCTTCCTTTCATCAATTCCTATCTAACTTTGGTTGGTTTCTACGGAAAGGATAAGAATTATTTTAGAGCCATTCTTCACTAGTGTTTTGGCTCTAAGGATGTGAATGGCCATCCATTTTCCTCATTTTATAGGCCAATTCCATCAAAAGTCTTGAATGATGGAGTATAATGTAGAATTCTCTAAAAAATGAGTCATTTGTCACTTTTACATAAATGGAAGGACTAATCTAGAATTATCCATAATCTTCTATGTGGGCTGGCCATCCTTGATTCCTATTAAATAATTTTACTTGTGGTCCCTATAATTTTTTGATAATTGCAATTTCGCCCACAATTTTTCTTTTTTGCACTTTTACCCCAAAACTTTATATAATTTATTTTGTTCATTTTGTTAAAAATCAATATTCACTGTGGGGAATGAAATAGCTTATTTTGGGCTATTCGATCATTTAAAATTGCTCTAGATTCAATTCTGTAACCTAAACAGTTTATTTACGAAAATGCCCCTATAGTTGCTCTTATTTACGGTTTTGCCATTGTATTATTTTTCTATCATTCCAATCACTTTTCCATCCTCTCATTTCACTAATAAATAACATTATTTTAGTTCTCTTGTTATCCATGTGTCTGTATTAAATAACTCTAGATTCTATACAAAATTAATTATTCAGGTTGTATAATTATCTCTGATATATTTATACCAGTACTTAAAATACTATCTATCTATTTACCTCCCTAATCTTATATAAATCCTCAACTTATTTTTCCTCAATACTTTTGGATCTTGATCCTAAATATCCTCAATAAATTTCAAATAAAGAGCTCCTTAAAAATATTATAAAAATTTTATTTCTGATATTACTGTCTTTTATTGTCCTTAAAATTATTCTTCAATTTCCTCTGTATTTCTCAGTAGCTATTTTTAGCCTATCTATTTTTAAATTAACATCATTTATATCATTATGATTCGCTACTTCCATAATATCTACTATACTACAGTCTGAGGTATTACATTGCTCTACAAATACCTCATCCATTAGCTCTCCATTTAAGAAAGCTGACTTGACATCAAATTGATATACAAGCCACCTTAATTGTGCTGCCATTGATAGTACAATTATGATTGTTTCAAATCTGGCTACAGGAGAAAAAGTTTCTTCAACATTAATTCCAGGAATCTGACTATACCCTTTTGCAACAAGCTTGGCTTTATTCTTCAACTTACTTCCATCGGCATGGTACTTAGTTTTAAAAATCCATTTTAGCCCTACGGCCTGCTTCCCTTCAGGTAAGTTTGTCAGCTCCCACGTGTGATTCCTTTCAATTGCATTCAATTCTTCCTGCATGGCTACCCTCCATTCTTTCTTTTTGTTGGCCTCCTCAAACTTTGTAGGATCTGCAGAAAACAAAGCAAAAGTACAGTTAGCATAAATGTCAGTTAGGGGCTTTATCTTCCTTGGTGGAGTAGATTCTGGATTACTGGTCAATTCTTCTGAATTTTCATTTGACCTCTCAATATTTCCTGCACTCTTAGGTGATGAGGCTGAGCTTTATGATGCTGAGCTTGTTATGCCTGAACTTGTCTGCCCTTCTTCTTCTGCAATTTTCTCTTCTTTAAGACTCAATACTTTTATAGATTGTTGACCTTTGCTTCCCCAGTCCCAATCTTTGTCTTCATCAAAGATTACATTTCTACTAATAATAACATATTTTAATGTAGGATTATACAACCTATATGCTTTAGATTGAGTGGAGTATCCAATAAAAATACATTTGATAGACTTTCTATCCAGCTTATATCTATTTTGGGGATGAACAAATGCATAAGCTATACAACCAAATACTTTAAGATGTTTTATAGAAGGTTTTGAATCATACCATGCCTTATAAGGAATATGATTCTGGACTACTTTGGTAGGTGACAAGTTGAGTAAATATATGGTAGTGGTGATTGCCTCAACCCAAAAAGCATCTAGTAAGTTCTTTGACTTGAGCAGACTCTTTGCCATTTCTACTATAGTTCTGTTTTTTCTTTCAACAATCCCATTCTGCTCAGGGGTGTATGGTGCTATCAATTCTCTGTGAATCCCTTGTTCTTCACATAATTTCTTGAAGGCAATAGACATAAACTCTCCCCCTCTGTCTGTTCTCAGTACCTTCAATTTTCTCCCACTCTCTACCTCCACTTTGAACTTTTTGAAATTCTGGAATACCTCAGACTTGTGACTCAGAAAGCAAGTCCAATTAATTTTGCTGAAATCATCTATAAAAAGCATAAAATACTTACTCCCTCCAAGGGATTCTGTCTTCATAGGCCCACAGACATCAGCATATACCAATCCTAAAGGTTTATCTGCCTTCCATGCTTGGCCATTAGGAAATGACTTCTTAGCCTGCTTACCATAGATGCATCATTCACAAACAGTCCTGTCACTATCTATCTGTGGCAATCCAATCACCATTTCTTTATCCTTTAATAATTCCAAACCAGCAAGGTTTAAATGTCCATACCTTAAATGCCAAAGTCTAGTTGAGTCTTCTTCACTGGTGATAAATGCATGCTTCTCTTCCATCTCCAGAGGAAACATATAGTTGTTTGTCATCTTTGTCTGAATGATGATCAAACCAGTTTCTTTCTCCTTGATAGTGCATTTTCTATCTTTAAATTAAACTGAATACCCTCTTGTAATCAGCTGGCCCACACTCAGCAAATTACAAGCCATTTTTGGTGCATACAAAACATTGCTTATGCATTTCACCTTACCTTGCCTTATGCTGACTGCAATGGTTCCTTTCCCTTCAACTTGAATTTTTCTGCCATTGCCCAATCTGATCTGCCTCTTTTCAGTCTCATCCAGGCTTTGAAAAAATTCTTTGTTTCTTGACACGTGGTTTGAGCAACCACTGTCAATATACCAGACATTCTTGTTATTCTTGTCACTCTTTAGGTAAGCCATAAACAGGTATGCCTCAACTTGTACTTCTTTAGCTTCTTCTGCATACTCAGCTTGTGTCTCTGTGCTATTGCAATCCCTGGCCAAATGACCAATGTTGTTACAATTGTAACATCTCCTAGCTTTTCCTTACCAACCTCTCCCTCTTCCTCTTCCTCTGTAGCTGGTTCGACCTCTTCCTCTTCCACTTGCATTTATGTTCTCTTGCATTGGAGTGCCTGCTTTAGCTTGAAAAGCTCTCTTATCTTTTCTCAGCAAATCTGTTGATTCTATCTTAATGAGCCATCAATGACCCCATCAATGCATCAAAAGAGAATTTAGAGAGGTCTTTTGATTCCTCTATGGCTGCAACCACATGGTCAAACTTTTGAGGAAGTCTTCTCAAAATCTTAGCCTCAATATTCTCATCTGTCAAAATTTCCCCATAGCTCTTCATTTAATTGACAATTGCTTTGGCTCTTGACATGTATCCTTGAACAGTCTCACCGTTCTGCATGAATAAGGTTTCAAACTCCCTTCTGAGAGATTAAAGCCTCACTGTCTTTATCTGTGCAGTCCCCTGGAACTCTTCCATCAAAGCATTCCAAGCATCTCTAGTTGTTTGAGCATCTGAAATTCTGGAAAAAATGGTCTCATGCATTGCTTGCTGGATGAAGAATAGAGCCTTGGCATCCTTCTTTCTGTTCTCCCTTTGCTTGGCTTCATCTTCCTCACTTTCAGATAAACCATTTTCCACTATATCCTATAGCTTCTGTGGCTTGAATAAAGTTGTCATTTTGATTTTCAAGTAATCATAATTTTCACCTTTGAAAACTAGAATTATGGACTGTTGTCCCAAACTGCCATTGGATGCCATGAATACAGAAGCCAAGACTTGTAAATCAGGCGCTCTGATACCACAAATGTTGGAGAAAAACGGACACTAAAAGCTCAATTAACAAGGGAAAAGAGAAAAAAACAAAGCAGCTAGTAGCAATGAAAAACATGAATTTTAATGAATAAAGTAATGAGTTTTTTTTTATTACTTCTGGGCTTGTAAACTTACTATAGTGCGTTAAGCTTTTGTAGCCGTGCAAAAACAGAAATCCTAACTGCTTGTTACTGAAAATATGTTAAACTTATTCTTCTGCTACAAATCTTGCAGAAATCTCGAACTACCAACAGATAGAGCTAACTAACTAATAGGTAAATCAAATTTGATCCTAACTAACTCAATTGTAGAATCACATCTCAACAATTGTCATGACTATGGTTGCAGTGGTTCTTCTTCTGAAACACCAAAAAAAAACCATAAAAAATTAGTTTTTAAAAACTAACCGGTAACAAAAACCAAAAATTCTGCCACGAAAAGCTACAAAAAATGATAAAAACAGATGATGAATACATAAGACAGAAGGAGAACATCAAGAACCACAAAATGGAAACTTCAAATTTAAAAGCCCACCAAGAACAAAAACCATAAACCCATAAACGAAAAAATCACCAGAAATGAAAAAATAGAAGAAGATAAAAACAAGAACTCAAAACCATGAAACAATAGAAATTAAAATGGAAGAAGAATAATATCGAAAGGACACGGCGTTTGAAAAGAAAGAGAAGATGGAAAATGCATGTAGAGAGAGAAAAAAAGAGATTCTTTCCTTTCCAACATGCTGAAGAGGCTTCCCAAGATGCTGAACACTCCAAAAATACGCAAAGGAGTAAAATGACGCGTATAACCCGGAGATGATGCAAATTATTAAAAAAAAATAGAATAATTAAGTAATTTCATTGATCTACGCATGAATTTATATTCCTATCCATAAATACGATGTCGTTTGGGTACCGGGTTTTGAAAAAACAGGATAAATTAGTAATTACAAATGAAAGATAAAAAAATAATTTATAAATCTGAAACCAATTGAATATTTACTATTTATCCGTGGCGCCTTTTATATCTTATAATAAATATAAGAGAGTTAAAAAAAATCTAAATTAAGTAAAATCTAAATTAAGTAATTACCTATAAAATTAATAATTTAATTAGTAATGTTAGAAACCTCAAATTGCGGTGACTGACACACCACTATAGAATTGATAGAAGAGCATAAATTGAAATATAGAGTCGGTTCAGATACTATGTGAGAAACCTCAAATCCAATCTAAAAACCTAAACTTAATAAGGTCCATACATTTATGTTAAACCATGATATTTTTTATTATTTTTCAATATATGTGATATTTTAACTCTAACAAATGACCCACAATTTAACTCTTAGTTTTTATTATAGGTTAATTACTATGAGATTTCGGTATTTTGGCTAATTATACTAAAAAGTCCTTATATTTTCAAAATTATATTAAAAAGTCCATGTATTTTGGCTCTGTTAAAATTCGGGGTCATTCTATTAGAAAATCCATTAAATCTATGTAAAAAGTTCAAAATACCTCTCATTTTTAATCTAATTTTCACTCAAATGTCATTACTCTCAATCAAACTAAAAATTTCATTTTTATTACCACCACCAACCCACCACCACATATTAATTTTTCAAAAACCCAGTAACCAAAATCCAAAACCAAGCAAAAGTCAACAATCGAAAATGAAAAAAGAAAAAAGAAATCTATAAAGTTGCATAGGCAGAGATGGAGATAGAGGTTTAGGTGCAGGCATTGAACTACGTCAGGATTAGCAAACAGCATGGAAATGAAGAACATCGAAATGAGTATCAATGAGTTTGGCTATGGAGATTAAGATATCCATAGGAAGATTAGACTATGAAACAGAACTATTCATCTGATTCATCTATGTCTCTGTGTTTTTTGCACTATCCATATGGAAGAAACCTGATTTTCCCCTTTGATTACTATACTAAACTCAACCCCAAATCCAGAAATGAAGAAGAGATGATATAACGATAAGAAATGCTATCAAATTTAAAAAAGGAGTGAGATAGTTTAGGGCTTCTTCTCCAGATTCCTCCTTCCTCAGGGGTTGCCATATGTATATTGACTTGTGATTTCTGATAGATGAAATAGCAGAAAAAGTAATTGAATAGGTGTGCAAATAAGAGCTTCCATAATAAACAAAAAACTCAATTCCAAAATTAACATCAAGAAACCAAAGAGGCGAAAAAAATTCAACCAACAACAAACCAAGAAATCAAAATTATTGTAAAGAAAAACCAAAAGGGCCGTACGGACTATTAGATTGAGTTATAGAGAACCACAGAAACCCACAAAAAACGGCGAGGGAAATAGAAAGAGGGTTGAAGAAAGGTCTGATTTGAGTATTTAAGGAAGAAACTAGATGGTGAAGATTTGAGAGTTAGGAGGGTTCGACTTTGATGTTGTAGCCAGTAAAGCCATCAATTTCAGCAAGAATAGGTGAGTGGCAAAGGAGAAAGAGACCATAAAGAGTATCAGTCACCATTTCAGAGTCTAGAGGATTTAAGAGGAAGCTGAGAACTGACATGGTGGATCACTGGGTGGTGATGGTGGGATTTGGAGATAGAGACTATCGATGAAAATAAATTTTTTTATTTTTATTTTTCAATTTTGTATAATTAGTGGGTCAAACTCCCAACCATTAACCAGTGGGTCTTTGTGGGTAAAGAGGGTGTATTTTTTGGATTAAAATAAAATAATTTAATAAAAGTTGACATTTTATTAATTGACTGACGGAAAAATATGAAATTTTTGACGGAAGGACCTAATAGTGTAACGAAATCAAAATGTATGGACTTTTTTAATATAATTTTGAAAATATATAAACTTTTTAGTATAATTGACCAAAATATAGAAATTTCATAATAATTAATCATTTCATTATCATTGATGTTTTAATTTTTTATTTTTATTAAAATTTAAAAATTGTAAAACATGAATCTGTAATCGAGTTTTTAATCTCACTATTCATATATAAGAACCCGCTTTGATGATATAAAAAAAATTTCAGACTGCAATTATAGCCATGTAAAGTTAAGAGAAACTCAAGAGAAGAAAAAAAAATCAGTGTTCTAGAAAGAGAAGAAAAAAAATTAGTGATCTAGAAAAAAAATATCTTTTGATTAAGAAGAAAAAAAATTCGTCATCTACAAAAAAAATTATCTTTTGATTTTTATTATAAGAGAATATAAATAAAAATATTAGTATTTTATATTAAAAAAAATTAAATTGATTCAAAATAAAACCAGTGGATCAAATTTAATAAAAATTAATTGATCATAATTTAATTATCATATTAGCACCATGTGATAATTTTTAAATGCATAAGAGTGAAATACAATTTTATATTTACTCGAGAATTAATTTAAAACGATTGACACGTAATTTTTTATTAAAAAAAATAAATTTAATATCAATTAAATTCGATCAACTAATTCAAAAATACCCTGCGAGAACGAGAAAGAAAGGGAAAAAAAAAAAAAAAAAATCGTCGGGTCAATTTGTATTCTCAGCGCAGAAATTTAACCCCGACTGTGATTCAAGTATTGAAGCTCAAGCTAGTTTCGTGAACTGTTGTAAAAATTGAAGTTTCCCAATCGAAGGGATTAGAATTGGTACTTTGTCTGGCTTTGTAATTCCACTGATTCTAGACTGCAATGTTGTCTATCATTAGCGTTCTCCGGCTGCTTCTCTGCTCTGCCGACGGTGATTAAGGGTGGAAAGAAAATGGTTGAAATGCCGCCATTCCACACAGGTCAAAAATTATATGCTATTGAATGAGACTGCAACTTAATTTTTTCTATTGTGTTTGGCAATTGATTGATTTGATTTTTTTTGACTTTTGAAATCGTGAAAATATATTTTTTATTAAACAATAATTGATCAATTTAAGGATATGTTAGATATTAGATAATAATATTATTGATTACTAATTTATAATATTTTCTTCAAAGAACTTGACTGATTACAGTAAAAAAAATACTATAATTATAATTGATTACTTCTGAATTTTGGATTCCAAGTAGTTTCTGAATTTTGAATTCCAAGTGGTGTAGTCTACCAGTTGAATATTATATTATTGGATTTTGGAAAAGTTTCAAATTTTCAAAATAAAAGTATGTTTTTTTCTACATTAAGTTCTCAGTCTTCATGTTTTTATTGATTTGGAAATTCTTAGCCAATTAAGAACATTTCTCCTCTTTGATATCATTCATAAAATATATTAATTCTGTAAATTTGTCAATTAACCTGATATTTTATCTAGAGTCAATTCTTGAGTTGTAAAAATAAATGCAACAACATGAGAAGCAGAGAGCATCAATGGAAAATTTCACCATATTGTTTTTCTGCTTCTCTTTTACCTCCTCCTTCATATTGTCCATGGCCATGGACACTATAGCTCCAACTGAAACTATTAGAGATGGGGAGACAATAGTTTCAGCTGGTGGCATCTTTGAATTGGGGTTTTTCAGCCCAGGAACTTCCAAATATCGATACTTGGGAGTATGGTACAAAAAGATATCCAATGAAACTGTTGTCTGGGTTGCCAATAGAGAAAACCCACTCACTGATTCATCTGGGGTCCTAAAGTTAAATGACAGTGGAATTCTTATTCTTCTCAATCAGAACAATACAATCATTTGGTCTTCCAGTTCATCAAGAGTAGTGCATAACCCAGTTGCACTACTTTTGGATTCAGGAAATCTTGTTATTAGAGAAGAACATGATCTTATCCCAGAAAATTTCTTATGGCAAAGTTTTGATTATCCTGACAAAACATTTTTACCAGGAATGAAGATGGGACGTACAGCCAAAAGCTTGGATATGTATATATCATCATGGAAGAGCATGGATGATCCTTCTCAAGGAAATTTTACATATCAGGTTAATCCCAGTAGTTTACAGATATTAATCAGAGAGAATTCAGTTGTCAAGACTCGATATGGGCCTTGGAATGGTGTTCAATTTAGTGGGATACCTTATCTGAAACCAAGCACAATTTTTAACTTTAATTATGTTATTAACCAGAAAGAGACATACTATACTTATGAACCTGTTAACAGCTCAGTTTTTTCAAGGTTGGTTCTGAATTATAATGGTGCCGCGAACTGGTTCATATGGATTGATCGAATTAGTGATTGGCGTCTGTATATATCTGGACCAACAGACAACTGTGACACTTATGCATTATGTGGTTCTTATGGTAGTTGTGACATCAGAGACTCGCCTCTATGTAGTTGTTTGGATAGATTTGTGCCAAAATATGAAAAAGATTGGGATAGAGCAGACTGGTCAGGAGGATGTGTTCGAAGGACGCCTTTGGATTGTCAAACAGGAGATGGGTTCATAAGGTATTCCAATGTTAAATTGCCTGACATGAAGAATTCATCGATCAATTCAAGTATGACCCTGGAGGAATGTAAGATGACATGCTTGAAAAATTGTTCTTGCATGGCTTATGCTAATTCAGATATAAGAGGAAGAGGAAGTGGATGCTTCTTTTGGTTTGGTGACCTTATTGACATCAAGCAATTGACAGAAGATGGACAAGATCTTTACATTAGGATGGCTTCTTCTGAAATAGGTAAATGAACATTCAACTTTTGATAGGGGAGATTTTTTTTTTTTAAAAAAAAAATATTGCAATGCAGATTTTTTGTGTCTTATTGGTGCTATATTTAAGGATGAAAGCCAGTCAGTGCTATATTTAAGGAAGAAAGCCAGTCAGTGCTATATTTAAGGAAGAAAGCCAGTCAAGTGCTAGCTGAGTGGTTTTGTAGAACCATAAAAAACCCACAGAAATAATTAGTTCTTAGCTAAACCTTTATATTATTGATTTCTAAATTCATTTTCCATTCTCATAAATGCATTATGTTTACACCACAAATGATGAAGATATGAAGATTAATGATAAGTCAAAAGTGAAGATCATTGCAAGCACTGTGCCATTTATCGGAATGATCTTCCTTGGGCTCGCCTTGGCCTTACATGTTTGGAGAAAGAAGAAGCTCAAAAACCGTATGTCATATTGTCTTTCATTTCTTGTTTTAAATTCCAATTCTATGTTGTTTTTCAGGCTGTTATATGGAGATCTTATGGAAATCCTGTGTTCATTGTAAAGAAGAGATAGTCTGCTTCTTTTTATTCTTTGAGTTCTACTTTGCAGGGAAAGTTACAGGAAATCTGGAAAGAAGTGCAAATAACATGAATCAAAAAGATCTGCAACTACCACTGTTTGATCTGAGCATTATTGCTTGCGCAACCAATAACTTCTCCATTACCAATAAACTCGGAGAAGGGGGGTTTGGATCTGTTTATATGGTACAATCTGATGCCACCTACTTACTATACAAAGTCATAAATATATTGTATTTCTCTGTTATTTGTTCTCTTAAAGCTATGAACAATGTATGGCTCTGCTTGTTCATGTTCCAATAATTTACAGGGAGTATTGGAAGATGGGCTAGAAATTGCTGTGAAGAGGCTCTCAAAGAATTCTAAACAAGGAATTGATGAATTCAAGAATGAGGTAGTGCATATTGCCAAACTTCAGCACCGGAATCTAGTGAAGCTACTTGGGTGTTGCATACAAGCAGATGAAAAGATGTTGATTTATGAGTTTATGCCTAACAAAAGCTTGGACTTCCATATTTTCGGTTTGTTCCCAAAACCAATACTAATTTAATTACTTGAGTTTTGATCACAGAAACTTCAAAACCTCATTCTCGAGAATGATGTTCTGACCAAAGGCCTAAATTAAAGTTTTGATAGAAAGATCAATTGGCAATACATGTATCAAGAGAGGAGGAAAAAAGAAGTAAAATTTTCCCTTTTGATCATTTTCATCAAAGCACATTTGAAAATGGCTTTATTGGGGAAGGGTTTCTCTGTTTTCATTCAAATGGATGCTCCCATATTATCGTATTCACGGAAAAGTCATTGAAGTGTTATTCATGCATTACCCTATTTTTACTACTCTTGCACAATCATGCTTTTGCTAAGAGCCAAAATGTATTGAGTTGGGTATATAACATTGGGCAGATAAAACACGCAGCATGCTGCTAGATTGGCCTATGCGCTTCCAAATTATCAATGGGATTGCTCGTGGGCTGCTTTATCTTCATCAAGATTCTAGACTAAGAATAATTCATAGAGATTTGAAGGCAGGCAACATTTTATTAGATCATGAAATGAATCCAAAAATTTCGGACTTTGGCCTCGCTAGAAGTTTTGGAGGAAATGAAACTGAAGGAAATACAAATAAAGTGGTGGGAACATTGTCAGTATCTTTTAAAATTGTACATGCATTTGTGTTCATATTACGCTGTTGTTCCTGTAAATTTGTTATAACACTTACAAATTTTGCTGTAGTGGTTATATATCACCAGAGTATGCAACTGATGGCCTGTACTCTGTAAAGTCTGATGTGTTTAGCTTTGGTGTTATGGTGCTAGAGATAGTTAGTGGGAAAAGGAACAGAGGATTCTTTGATCCAGAACACCACCATCTTAACCTTCTTGGGCATGTAAGTGACACATTTATATTTGCTTATTTGTTGATGAATAATCTGTTATAATAACATTTTAATTTTCAATTGTTTAGGCATGGAGATTACACAAGGAAGGGAGGTCTGTTGAAATGATTGATGCGCTAGTAAGAAATTTGTGCAACCTATCCGAAGTGCTACGGTCAGTTCATGTTGGTCTACTTTGTGTACAACAAAGTACAGAAGCAAGGCCAAGCATGTCAACTGTGGTTTTTATGCTGGGTAGTGAAGATGCATTGCCTGAGCCTAAGCAGCCAGGATTCTTCACAGAAAGGGATGTAATTGAAGCGAATTCCTCATCTAACAAGGACGGCTCCTTGTCTGCTAATTGTCTTAGCATTACACTGGTAGAGGCAAGATAAATGCATATCTATTGCATTTGCATGTAACGATATTTTTCCTATAATGATTGCTATGTTTTGTAGCCTTGTCTTTTGCTATGTTTATGTTTATATGCTGGGAAAGCTGGAATTGGCTTATAAATCTAACATTAAGACCTGAAAACTCAGGTTTATATGTAAACGGTGGTATATTTGTTGGAGGCCAAATGCATATAGAGGCCCTTTTACTATATTCAAATATCCAAATGACTGTTTCAAGATTTGCTCTGTTCAGCTGGATAGGCATTTGGCTTTTAGTCAGACTAGTTTGTACGCTTGCCTCTCACTCGGTTTATCGTTAAAAAATATTTCTTTTTAATTAATTCTTATGCGTTGTTAAAAGTGATATTATCTTAAATATTATTATAAATAAAGTTATATAAATATAAAATTATTATATATTTTATATAAATAATTTTTATTATTGTAATATATTTTTAAATCGGCTTCTCGTTAATATTTTTAATTTTTAATTTTATATATTAATATAAAAATTCATATTATTAAGGGTTAATTATAATTTTTTTATTGTAAAATGACCGATTACACTAAATTTTCCATGACTTTTCAAAAATATACTAACTCCTCACTGACGAATGTCATAATATACTACTAGATCATTCCGTCTAATTTTGTCATTAGTCAACCCTTAGTCAACCTTATAAAGGTAGTAAAAAGATCAAAATGGTCTTATTCTTTATTTTTAATTAATTACATTCTATTTTTTGTTTTAAATTTTTTTAAGGTTAAAAAATTTATTTTCATACTTTTGACAAATTTAAAAATAAAAATATTTTTTAAATATAAATAAAAATATTTTTTAAAAATATTTAAAAAATAACAAATAAAAAATAAAAATATTTTTTAAAAAATATTTTTTAATTTTTATTTTTAAATTTGTCAAAAATATGAAAATGAATTTTTTATTTGTATTAAAAAATTTAAGAAGAAATAATTTAATTTCTTTTTAAATTATTTTTTAAAATAAAAAATAACAAATAAAAAATATTTTTGTTTATTTTTTATTTTAAAATTTGTCAAAAATATGAAAATAAATTTTTTAACCTTAAAAAAAATTTAAAACAAAAATAAAATATAATTGATTAAAAATAAAGAGTAAGGGCATTTTGGTCTTTTCACTACCCTTATAGGGTTGACTAATAATTGACTAAGGGCAAAATTGGACGGAAGGGTCTAGTAGTATATTATGACATTTGTTAGTGGGAATTAGTGTATTTTTGAATGGTCAGGAAACTTAGTGTAATGGGTCATTTTAAGAGGAAAACTTCAATTAATCCTATATTTTAAAAAATATATATGCATAAAAAATTAATTTAGAAAAGCTTGGGGGGCCATGCACCCCCCAAGCACCAATATAATACTGCCCCTGAGTAGGACTACAATATAAAAAATAACAACAGGATAGTCTTTCCACAAAGTGAGGAAAAAGGAACCAAGGAAGTGCCCAATCTACTAAATGTTGTTAATTATTAAATCCAACTTAGGAACTATATCAAGTCTAATAAAATTCTTTCTTTAAGATTCAAATTCTGCAATGAAAACAGATTCCATGCTAAATTTGTGCAACTGTCCTTCCAATTTCGCATCCGTAACCAGTTTGACAAAGTTCTACAGTTTTATATTTAATGCAAGCTACCAAATTCTCTTAGCATATCTTAATCTTGAGAGTGCAAGTGCAATGCTATTTACCATTTGGAGGTCACGACTGCCAGAAGTACCCTCAAAGAGTTGGGGTTGTGCACGAATATCAAAGATGACTGGTCTTTCAATCCAAGGAATTGCAAAGTGTGTTCCTTCAGGATAGACCTGCATGCACAATATAAATGCGAGTAAAAGAAACAAATTCAATAAAAATAAACTTGACAAAAAGACAGTCATAATTCAGGGCAATGCAGGACAAGAGAAGTATATCATATAACAATTATGCGTTCGTATTTGTTTGCATGAAATTCAACTATAGAATTGGATTTAAATGCAACTTCATGATGTCTTCTCCAATTTTACTAGATGCGATTTCAGGGTTTTAGTTCAATAGGGGAAAAGGGATGGGATTTGTAAAGAAAGAGGATCCATTGCAGGAAGAAATCCCACCTTGTCTAAGACCCCAAATGCTCGGTTGAACACGATGGCCCTTTGGCCACCCTCAACATTGTATAGGCTATTGTAAACACCATAAACACCAAGCCCTCCAAGTCCAATCAGCTTAGCTGATGTGTAAGCTGCCTTAGCCACCTTTAGGACATTAACATTCTTCATATTCATCTCAATATGTACCTCAAGAGGACCAAGAGAAAATGCCAAATCAAACAGTGATTTAATAAAACAAATACAAGTCTCAAAATCAAGGCAGCACTAGGAAACAATCTACAGAATCAAGGTGAAATCTGAACAGAAGCAGGGACATGGAGGAAATAAAAAATAAATGTGAGGCTCATATATGTGAGAAACCTTGAATCTAACTCAAAAATCTAAGTTATGATTTATTATATTTCTACGTGGGATCTTTTTAACTCCATATAGGCTCTTAACTAGTACAAATAAACTGAAGGCCGAACAGATCCAGATCCACATTCTACTTAGACAGGGTTGCGGGAGCGACAAAACACGAAAGAAAAAGAAAAGATTAGGGTGTAGTGTATGCTCTAATACCATGTAAAAAACCTGAAATCCAAACCAAAAGCCTGAGCTAATTGATTTGTTATATATATGTGAAAACTTTTAACTCTAACAATATCAATACAATTTCTTAAAACTATTCATCTAATACATTTTCAAAGCTCAATACAATGTCATTAGGGTTGGGGATAAGAAAAACAACCCACAACTATACCCCAAACAAACACTGATTTAACATACTTATGAGGATCGCATGTATACAACATATACAGGAATTAATGTCAGAGCTGATCGCGAAATTAAAGAAGAAGAAGAAGAAAAAAAAAGGCGTAAACGTTTATACCTTTGGCGAATTCTGCCTTTTGCTTTTGCTCTGCTTTTAGTTTTTCATGGAAAGTGAAGGGGGAGGGTTTTAGATGGGTTTTACTTTATTTTCTTGCTCTTCAAGCCATGCATAGATGAAATGCCATAATTATCCCCATCTTGTCTTTTAAATATCGAAATATTGCCCCTTGTGCAAAAGAAAAGCTCATCAGCCGGCCTAAAATCTTCCCATTCTAACTGGGCCAAATCCAATCCATTTGATAAGCCACACTAGCAATGATGAATTGATGATAGGCTAATTACATCCTATTTTTCAAAAAAAAAATAATGTTCTTTGATGGTTTGATGAATGTTGGATTTTGATCTATAAAAAATGCTGGCCAATAATAATGATATACTGATAATGTCGGGTATTTAAATCGACTGGAATTGTTATAAATGATGAGATGGTCATGACTTGAGAAATTTTGTTTTTTAATCTCATTACATGTAGATGTTGTTCATTTAATGAATTAAAATAATAATTTCAATTAAATCATTTAGTTGTGGTCTCAATTTTTATGGGGCTTGAAACACCATTCATCCAATTCTTAATAAAATTATTGGTAACTAAGAAAAGAAATGCAACCTAAGCTCATTGTGCCTCCTAGCAGAACAAAAATAATTCTTATTATGATGATGAGTTGATAATTATATGGACAGACTCAAACTATTTATTTCATTTCTTTTTTTTTTATTAGTCTTTTTGTATTATGGTAAATTAATCGGTGAGTGTAAGGTATTTCCCACAAATGAAAGAAAGAAAAATTAGCTCATGAGAGACAATGAAGAAAATTCTACATACAAAATTGCAGCTTTTGGACTTGATAAACATCCAGAACAAATTGTTGCATACAAAGTATTATAAATCATATATAATTTTATTTGAAAATTTAATTAAAAAATTTACATATAATTTTTAGTGCTATTATATATATATATATATATATATATATAAGAATTTAGGGGAGACCAGGCTCCCTCTAGTCTCCCTGATTCTACCACTGGCTACATACACTATTTTAAATTATATTGGAATTGAAGCAATAATAAATAGTACCTAATTTCTATACAATCCGACGCATATATGGCAATGTGGGCAAAAAACAGTTATGCGCTCATATATATAGATCCTAAGCTCATAAACTGTTCTGCTTTTCTAAAACTAAAGTTGCATTAGTAACATTTGAATCAAACCCCTCAAATGAATCCTTTTTTTGAAGCTCTTTAGGTTGTTTTTCATTGTCTAATACTTCTTCTTCTCCATTCATCACATCAATGGCAACATGTTCAGCGACATGGGACCGGCGATCAAAATATACAGTGTATGAAGCATCTAGACTAAATGAAGGTGAAGTGTCAAGGGAAAATGAAGAAGTAGTAATGTCAAGTGAAGCATCAGGAGAGGGGCGTGCTGATGAGTTATTATATTTTTTAAGGTTTTTCCTTGCCCTGCGTCTCCATCTTTTAAGCCCCATAACCACATTTTCTGTGAACACAGCTTTTCTCATAGACGTACCCATCTGTAATATCAATTAAATTAAATTAAATTCTTGAAAATTTTAAAGTTAAATTGCATATTAGACAAAGACAATTAACTTTAATGCATATATACCTGTGTAACCAAAGCATATAATGGTAGAGTCACATAGCCACAAAGAAAGTGTACTAATACTCCCATGGCTAACCTGATAACTATATCTTCAGTTTCTTGGTGGAAGCATGATCTTAGACCAAATTTGAACTGTTTTTAATTAATTATAAAGCAAAATCAGTATATTGGGTTTTTCTTTTTCTATACTATGAATCTAAAAACTCATAATTAAATGCTTAATTACCCAAGTCCAGGTGAAGAATGCAAGCTGAAAGGAGTTCTGCAACAACCAAACAGAACATACATTTAGTATATAGATATATTGTTAAAATTTAATTATTTTGGCATTTGAAAAGAACTAATTAATTTGAAGGAATGGTTACCTGAAACAATATAAAATGTACGAGGTGGAGGAGTAATTTAGGCCAGCCAAACCAGAAAAAGTGGTCACTTGGCCTAACAAGCAATGTTCCTCTAACAACAAGAGATTTGTCATGACTATCTAAGCACATTGAAGTTATGATTCCTTGCAGTTTAGTACCCACCAACAATAACATCTACAAGTAAACAAGACAACATTTCATACTGTACTCTCTCTCTCTCTCTCTCTCTCTCTCTCTCTCTCTCTCTCTCTCTCTCTCATTTTTCATGTAATTTTTAATTCTTGATATGTAAAAAAAATGATTTTCTTACCACTAATGGAATGAATGGAAGCCATAAAAAACTGTGAAATTCTGTAAAGATATAAAGAGAACAAGTTGAATTAGTATTATAGAACTTTCATAGATTTAGTCTACTTTAATAAACGAAGCAGGTTTGCTCTTACTATGTGCATTGAAGAATATGAAAAAAACTGAGAAAATCCGAATCCAGAAACTGCAAAAACAAAATTTCAAAAAAGAATTATTTTCTGAATTACAGGTTTAATGGGAACTTAAATTATATATTTAAATTTAATACTAAACAATAAAAATGTCATTATGTGTAGAGATACACCTTATCCCTACTACTCCTCCAAAGTCTTTTTCCAAAGCTCTTTTAATGTATTTTTGAAAATCAAAGTTACTTCCTTGTCCAAAATGGGCCTGGCAGAGACAGTATTATTAGAAATGTTTAGAACAGGAATAAGCTTATAATTAAGCTTCTATTAATAGAGTTATACCATAATGAATCCATGTCTAAGAGTGAGATAATCTACTTTAGAGACAGATCCATAGAACTGCCTCAGAAAACATGTCTGCAATCAAAAAAAAAAATTACTCTAAACATGCTGTAATAATAATTTTCTTTAATAATTTTCTTCTCTTCTTTCTTCTTCTGTTTTTAATTTTTACACTAACCGGCCACCGAAGAAGGCTGTGTTCACTCCAATATCTTAGATGCCTTTTACCAAATGATGTTTGATGGGTAAGCTGGAATCTCGTTGGATCTGGAAATGATCAAAGTCTGGAATTATTTAAAACAAATCAAGGAATAAAAATTATTATTGCCATTTGTTAATAATTTATATTTTATACTTTGGTTTGGAAGCTTTATTATGTTAAATAAAGACACAAAAAAGTACAAAAATATACGTACCATATATCATTATTTAGGTAGTTATATGTTATTTTGTTGATATTGTCATTATTCATTAATACGAAATGTAATAACAAACTTAAATCATTCCCAATTCTTTAATGGTGCATTTAACACTGGAATTATTTTTAATTAAGCTTAATTAATGTTTAAGCTTACCCTTTGAAAATTGGTATTCAAAAGTTTTAGTTTCTGCCTCCCAAGACTCCCATCTCCTCATCTGAGAAATTGCAGTGTGAAATCAATAAAGAATGACACAATATTGTCAAACGATTAAGCCCACCTTTGACCTTTCCCATTTTCAAATCTCTTATAAAAACAGACAAATTTGTTGAGTTCAGATATTATATACGGTGTTGTAGTAAAACTTCGATATCTTTTTGACTTTGGAGATCATTGCATATACAATATGCTCAGGAAGTCAAAATTAACAATCATTTAAACTGTTGGAGAAGAGTTAATTAATAATTAAATAGTAAAGAATTTTACTAATAAAGTTAATAATTTTAATAATTACCTTGGCCATCCCTAACCCGAATATGAGAATGCATGATAAAGAATGGAAAGAAGCCAACACAAAAATCAAGAACTGGAGTTCTCTCACACCTGATCGAGACAATAGCGACAGCTTCCCCTGTTCAAGTATCCAATAATCGAACATTCAACTACTCATTAATAATTCTCATTAATTTAGCTCTAACTAGAGTTCTAACTCACAACTTACAATCTTGGTGACGAGTAGCAACGCAATGACTCATTACTGCGATATTGTGAGTTAAAACCTGAATAATATACCTGCTCTGCACATTTGGCTTCTTCCTCGCTAGTCTCACTAGAAGTAGAGGTACCACAAGGAAGAAAAGTTTCTCCTACGCTCCTTGTTATGCATATATTTGCAATAGGCTTTTCACTCGCAGTAAGCAACAAGGAGATGAAACCCAATAGCATCAATTCTACAACCGAACATATATATATAGTTTAGTCTTGTTAATTTCAAACAGAAAGAAAATAATTAATACACAATATAATCATTCAATTCTTGTATATATATACACCTGATTTGATCTTGTCTGAAGCTTGAATGAGTGCTTTCCTCCTTTTCTTATTGAAATACTAAAAACCCACAAACAAATTAATTAAAGGTTCATGAAAATGATCAGTATAAAATTAATATGCTATGCATTTATATATACATGTAATATATATACCTTAGCTAAAAGATGGAGCAAGTGTTCAATTATGATTGAAACCAATATCAAAATGAAGCAAACAGTTGCTATAGCCCATGTTGGTGCTGTTTCAAGTGTTCTTTCTTCTACTTCTTCAGCCATCTCTCTCTCTCTTTCTCTCTCTCTCCCTGGTTGAAAATGGGAAAGTTTGTAATTGAATTGCCTAACTTGCTTATGTCGGCACAGACGCACACAAGGAGAGACTAACTAATATAAATATACTAGGAGGAGGATCAAAACAAAATTGCGTCCCTGAGCCACCTACCTAGGGCTTGCCTTTGGTAAATAAAACATAAAAGAGAACAAAGGAGAGAGTTAATTTGAGAGTGGATGTGTTTGGTTAGTTAAAATAATTTAAATAATTAAATTAACGTTTGATTGTTAATTAATTGGATTCGCCAGGTCTGACCTCAAATGACATGTTAAGGAATCAAATGACGTACGTACATGCAGAAACAGCCAATTAAATGACAAATTATGTTAAATGATATAATAATCATTATTAGCCAACCAAATTATTATTATAATATCTTTGATCTTTTGTATTTGTGTAGTTCAGTTTGACCTCACTATTCACTATTAACATCTGCTGGTTGTGTTGTGGCATAAAGTCTTAAAGAGTCGATTATTGATTATTATATACCAGAACAATACTATGAACTCAAACTGTAAAACTGTTGCCATTCCAAATGGTTAGAATACGCTGCAATATTGGTTAGAAATAGTCCAGCCAAAATTTCCCATTTCTTTTGTTTATAAAACATTTAGCTATACTTAGTATACACCAAACTCAATGTAAAAATTATATACGAGTTTTACGAGAATATTAGTGTTAAAACAATAGATATATTCCTAATAAAATTTTAAAATATTTTTATAATATAAAGATAAGTTTAATTGTCTTAAATTTTTAAAATTTTTTATTTTTTATAATTTTATCATATCTTTTAAAAATAAATTATTTTAATCCAAATTAATATATTTATTTATAATTACATCCAATGCATATACAAAAAAATTGTCCTCCTAGTTACAAACTGAAAATTCAGAGAATATTAAATAAATAAAATAAATAGATAAAAAATGAAAATTATAACCTATTATTTAAAATAATAGTGATTATGACAAAATACAACTATATTAATATATTTTTTTTTTATCATCCAACTCCTTTTTTATATTAATTTATTTATATTTTTCTAATATAACTATTTTATAATTATAATTATTTTTAGAATATTCATTAAAAAAAACCCTAATAATCACCATTTTTAAGTAAAAGAGTAAAAATAAAGACAAGAAATTCGGATAAGTAATAAGTAATATTGTTGTTTTTAATTGAGTTAAAAGTTTTTGAAAGCCGTAATATTTATAATAAATGTTAGTAAAAAGAAATTTTTTTTTATAAAATATCACACTTATTTTTATGAATAACATACTAATTGATAAAGAGAAGATTCATATCTTCTTAAAAAAAAAAATATTTTTTACAACCAATTAGACTATTGATGGTCAAAAGTTTGATTTTCTGTTATTATTTAATGCTTGTGTTTTATATAAATGTCTCATCAAGAAAGTTATTTTGATTGTCAGGTACGATTATAAATAAATTTATTAATTTAGAGATATATTTCTAAATTGGCCTAAAAATAATGGTTCTCTATATTTATTATTTATTTGTGCCAGTTCTAAATCATGATTCATTTATTGAGATTTTAGTATTTCAAAACAAAGAACACAGAAGAAATATAAAACTATATTTAGATTGTGTTTGTATAAAAAGTTAAACGTTATAAATTGTATTTTAGGAAAAAATTAATGAGTTTTGTAGTTTTTGAAGTGTTTGGATAAAAAAAAAAAATTAGATTAATTTTAATGTTTAACGCAAATTTTAAAAGTTGGGGGAGGAGTTTAATAATTAATGCTCGTTTTTAATAAAATTGATTATTTTAATAAAACGCTAGTTTTTATCCAAACACTTTCTTAAAAGACATTTGGGCTGTCTTGCCCTTCCGCTGCTATCATTGGCCCAATTGTCCGGTTCACTACACCGACTAATCAGATCACCAGCGAGCCAACCCAATAACTAATAAAATTTAATTTTAAAAAAATTTAATTATATATAAATTCATATAATATTTTATATTTAATTAATATAAAATATAATCCGACATTTAATTTTTCATTCTTTTTTATTTAATTATTTTTTTCATTCAATTAATTTAATATATTTTATTAGCATATATACATATATATACCATGCAACAGATACTCTATAGTTAATTATTAAGCTACGATTATCCAAAAAAGTCATTACACTTCAATCAATTAAGTTGAAATCAAACAGCTAGGCCAAAACTAGACCAACAAGAAGTTATAGCTGCTGGACCATGCTACAAATAGAAATACAAATTACTTCCAAACATTGATAGATTTATGGTCTCCAAATCAATGGATTAAGATAAGAATTTTTAATATAAAATTCAAATAGATTCTTTCTGCCAATATGGTTAGTTACAATTGATCTGCTCTTATGTTTTCAAAGGTAAGAGAAGTCAAAAATTTTGCATTCAAATCCTTCCATTCACTTCTATAATAATAATTTTCACCAATATTTATTACCATGTTAGACATAAACGCATGACTTTATTTTTATTTTTATTTTTTTCTCCAAAGGCCCAAATACCAATCTGATCTCCTGTAATAAAGTAGGTACTAGTGGTTCTTTGCCCAGACAAGGACCCTCTAAAGAAATTCAAGGTACATTATATACATAAACTTGCAATCACGTGGACCAGCAACTCAGCAACCATTCATTTTTTAAAGGAAAAAAAAAACTCGACTCAAAGTAGAACTTGGACTCCTTTCAACCTGAATACAACTTTAATACCACTTAACTAAAGGCTCATTGGTATTTTAATTCTAATCTATAGTTAGGACTTCTTGTGATGGCATCAGAACATTAAAGGCTATTTTTATATTGACACGTGAGATTCATGGAAATTGAAATCACTGAGACGACATCTAAAAGTTAGATATATAATAATATCATTCCAATGCCATGCATATTAGAATATTAGATATATGCTGTGAATTTTATAATAAGATTCACAAACAGCTATAACATCAAAGGATAATGCAAATTGGAAAGCTAAACCATAAAATATTCGTCTGTTTCTGCATCTAGAAACACTGCCTTAAATATATAGAGCCAAGAATTCAGAACAATTTTGCATTTTTTTTATTGAGGGCACCTAACAATGATTTTTACTTCAACCAGTAACATAGCAAGCAATCTTGCTAGCTAACACACAACAAATGGCTACAAAGCCAGTAATTAAAGAAGAGACTAAATCAGAATAATTCAGCATCAACAAAGCAAGCTAGAATGAAATAAAAGCTACAATAAAGATAACTTCGTAAAATATCAGCCAAATATAACAATTCCATGTTGGACTGAACCAGCAAGAATGAATGGACAATTCTTGAACATGGATTGTCACGAAGAAGTAAGAACCTAATAGATTAGCACAATTTGTTCTTGGCATAGCCAAGGGAGTTAGAAGATAACCTAGCTACCTTACGAGATCAATTACAATTTTTTTCCCCTCAGAAGCTAAAGTGTATCATCCAAGCAACTGTAGGCATTCTCTTCTGTAGCCTCAGGTGTGATTGCCAGATTATCAGTATATATGATAATTTTCAGGTTGTTGCAGAATTCCCTGCAAAACAATTACCAACAATTTTGATAAATATAAAATCAACTAAAGCAGGTGAGAACCAGAATACAAACTTGAGTAAGAATTTAAAACCATAAAGCAAACTATCTCAAATACAAAGCATGGGATCATGTAAAACACACTCAACGTTCAAATGCAAAATTTTCCAAGACAGGTCAGCATTGAGAATGAAAATGAATTGTTGGGCTCAGGTGCCTACTTCGATTGATCATCGCCAAGAAAGCAGAATCTTGCCACCCTCATTTCCTCATAAAATATTTTCCATCCTCCAACACTACTACAAAGCCTTCTAAATCTAATATATAATCCAATTTCATTAATCAGATCATCATTCCTGTTACATCTATAAACATTATTTATCATGTCTACCACACAACCCCGTTTATGAAACTGCACTTTTTGTCCTAGATAGATAGTGCACTGCATAAGAAAATATCAAAAGCATACATCTCTTGCAGCATAATAGATGCTACTTACTTTAGTACAATTGCTCCCGACTGCATTGGTTATTGCCGGCGGCTTCAGTTGGAACTGCTCTCCAACACGAGGCAGAAAAGAAGATCCAAGATTTAGAGACGTCATAGGAATGGGGTTGTCATCCTTATTAGCAGCATGCCTTTCTTCAGTCAGCTGAAAACCAAAGAGTCTGCAGCTGCTTTTACACGAGGACACCAAATCTTTACCACCTCTAAATGGTAATGGAGCTACAAGAGGCTGTGAAATGCCATGTTGAATGTGCTCAAGAGACAGATCAAAAGAACCCATGCCCCACTGATCGTCCCTTCTGAGAATGCACTCAGAATGTGAGGATGACATGTGCTTTTTGCCACAAGTTTCAGGACTACGAAACCAACTTTGAGAGTGAACTCCCTGCTCCTGCTGATCATTAAAATTGTACATGGGAACTGAGGGGTTTGAAACTGGATTGCTTGCTTGCTGGAACATTAACACAGATGATGGTGAAGATATCTGTGTAGATGCTCTCATACAAGTGTTATAACCCTGCATAATTGCAGGCCATTCATTTCTTGAGCCTGTCATTTGAACACCATCAGAGATTCCACAGCAACCATTCTCAGAAGCCTCATTAGTAGTTGTCCGGCCTCTTCCAAATGGTAAACTTGGAATTATTTCTTGACCTTGCAAGACCTTGTGGAATCTATAAGATTCACTAAAGCCTATGCCTTTATGGGAAACATCAGAGTTCACAACCAAGTCTCTGGCACCATTTCTCACTGTGGCAATCCCAGAATTTTGTGAGCCAGGAAAACACCTCCTCACCTCAGATGGATGCCGATTCTGATCAACACCATCATAAGGAGTGTTAAAACTCAAAATTTCTTGACCTTGCAAGACCTTCTGGAATCTTGAAGATTCCCCGAAGTCTGATACACCAATTCCATCTGTCAGGAAAACATAAAGACAAGTAAAAACATAAAGTGTGGGGATAATTGGTTATGACCATACAGTTTCTTGAGAATGCAGAATGTACCAGGAACTGGAAATTCTGGCTTTGATGATGGCAATCCAGACCTGCTCCTCTTCAAACCCGGTGCCACAAAGCTGTTAGAACTGGAAACAGGGCCAGATAGCTCAATTTCCCAAGGAGAAACCCTGCTGTGCTTACTATTCTCCATATCATCCCATCTTACCTGTAAAAATGAGCCATAAACAAATGAGGCCACCAAACCATTATTACTAGTTTGACATCACACATCAAGAATCATGATTATAAAGATAACAGAAACAGAGAAAACTTTAGGAAAAATCCTCACTATTGTGCCATAAATTTAGTGTTATAGTTAGGAATCTTGCATGCTTCTATCATTAAAAAAGAGTCTAGCAGAGTTACAATGATGTATATGATAGATGCGCAGTATTTCACATATAAAGGAATCAAAACGAGGTGAGCAATAATGTGTCGATATCGGTAAATTTGCAAGTGAACCACTTCCCAAGATGCATTCAGAAATGAGGTCTATTGAAAAATTGCTCTTGCCAGGAGCATTGACAGTTGATTCTTACATGGTAAAATGTATAAGAGGGTGGGAAAGGACAAGTAACACAGCTAGAATGTAGGTATGCAAACCTATTTCTCAAGTCTAAAACACCTTACTGCCAAGTCTAAGGTATAAATCGAATTCAATAAATATGAATTATTAGAAAGTTGCCACCAGAATGAATATAACTGATGTAAGAATGACATACCACAAGGCATCTCCATTTTGAGCCAGGCCATCTAGCGGGATCTAGGTCACTGATTCCAGTTATTATTCCCATATATCTGCCAAAGAGACTTTGGTCAACACTTTGAAAATGTAATCAAGTTGAAATGTTATAGGCCAAGCATATCTAACCTTCTTTCTGCTGCATCTTCTGTTTCAAAACGCATTTTGAACCTCATTCCAGCAGAAAAATAATGATCAAGGCACTTCAAGAACTTATGGAAAGGTATTATAAACTCTGACATGCTGACCCTACAATAAGCACTTGAAAGTTTTAGGGACAATAAAAAATTAAATGGAAACGAGACAGTGAGTTTTGACATATGGGTTATTATAATTATCCAGCAGAAGCAATGATCACATGGACAAGCAATATTTAGGAAGACTAGCAAATATCAAGCACAAAGAATCAAAAGCACGCCAACAAGCTTAAGGGAAACAAACGGTTCAATTTTATACTCAACTGATGGTTTTTCTATATTCAAGAAACAATTAAAAGGATGGATGCAATACCTAAGGAGCAAAAATGAGATGGACTTCTGCATGAACACAAGGCAAAATTTTCATCATAACAGTACAATGCATGACAGAGAAACAGTAGCACTTAAATGGTATAACACAGGCTGTGAATAATAGGATAGGAGATATATGCCCAATCTAGCTGAAGAGGCAACTTTGGCTATATATATATATACACACACCGCTATTCAGGTTTGTTCGTATTCAAGCCTTTTAGCGCAGCTTTGACAAATAAATCAAAGCTTTTGGGCTACCTGCAACATGGGGTTCCCCTGAATCAGGAGTGCTTGGGAGTTTATTCACCCCTAGGGTAACAAGGCAGGTGGAATGGTATAAGGTAGTTGATTCAACCTAAAGAGCACAGATTAGCCAGAGAGTTGGATACAGTTTCCGGATCGGAGATCCATCGTCTTCGGGGTGTATCTGGAAGTTATCGTGAGTGGCTCAATGACATGGGGGTCATAAATCAAAATTATATATTATGAGTAATGCAGGGAAAAATGGGACCATAGTGGTCATATGTGATCTATAACAGGAGAAAAGACTTGAAATTATATTTTTCATGCTTTTTCCTTCAGAAATTGCAGTTGATTTTCTGATTTGTACTTGTTGCTATGAAGAGGTTAAGTATGCTCAAACGATGAGAACTTAGGTAGGGGCTT
This sequence comes from Aleurites moluccanus, assembly GCA_948193065.1. Classification (NCBI taxonomy): domain Eukaryota; kingdom Viridiplantae; phylum Streptophyta; class Magnoliopsida; order Malpighiales; family Euphorbiaceae; genus Aleurites; species Aleurites moluccanus. Next base: position 13,557 of record CANXYC011917794.1, on the reverse strand, counting down.
TGTCGAGAAAAATAAGTTAAAAAAAAAAAAAAACACATGCACATTTAATTATACAAAGCTATACACAAGATCTAAGCACCCCAAACAAAATTATAGGCGGCAAGCCCCTATCCTATGAAATATCACTTAGAAATTATCTACAAATCCATCATACAAGGCTCAAAAAATTGATAGTGCCGTAAAGATATTATAGATAAAGCAAGCATCAAAATACCTTGGATTGTAGTAAATGTTGAAACCACTTCCCATTGATATAGCATTAACTACATCTGTGAGAGTGGTGTGATTCAACTGCTGATTACATAGAGCTGGAATTGGAAAAGTAGCACCACATTTAACTTGCGCAGCTCTTCGAATTCCCAGTCTCAATCCTCCATCCTCATCCCTGACATGTGATACTAATAAGAATCGCCATGAAAGGTTGTTAATTCTTTCCTTTTGAAACAGGGTCTCTATACCTGAGAAAGAGCACAGCATCTCCAGAGACAAGTTTCTTCTTATTCACAAATGCGCTCCATCCAGTAGTGAGCAAATGCCTTCGTGGTTGACCTGTCCAAGCAAGAGGAAAATGAAAACTGAAGACAACAAATTGGGAAACATAAGATGCATAAATCCTAATCAACATACAACTGACGTGTTATGTGAGAGACAGCCTCTACTGAAAAGCATAAAGAAATGTAAATTTCTAATGCATACCACGGTAGATATGTCGAAACCTCCACTCAAAGCCATGGAGATCCTTTGCTACAAGCTCTTGTGAAGGCCTCTGCCGAGTATAATCCTACAAGAACAATCTACTTAATTCAACATACAAGTTAACCAAATTAACAAAATCAACTAGTTCCAAATTATGCACCTGCAAATGCTGAATAAAAGTTATCAAAAGGGTTTATGCTAAAGTCCAGGCCAGGGGAAAAATGCACTGTAATAATTACCAAGGGAGGGAAGCAGTCCTCAGCAGCTCGGCGAGGGACAGAAAACCCTCCATGAGTGCTAGTATCAGAAGCAGTAAGGGTTTTGCAGAACATGTGGGGTGTTGTTGACTTCACATCTGCTTCCATATCCTCCTCTTCACCATCCCCCTCAAATTTCCCTTCCTTCAACTTCTGCCCAATTTGCTATACACAACAATAATTCAAGGCAAAATCAACTTCACCTCACTAATTTTAGGCAACCACATAATAAAACAAAAAAGAAAGTGGATAAAAAGGGGAAAGCGAAACAGACACACACAGCAATAACAAATGGAAACATATAAAATTCAAAAGTTTGAATTCAAAGAACCATTTGCACAAGTGCTTTATTTCCCATTTGATAATAAAACATTCAAACAATAATAAAATGATCTGTGAAGCTTATACCTAAAATAGTTTGGGATCACTTAACCAACAATAATTACAAGGTTAACTAAAATATTTCCGTTTTGGAGGTTTCCAATAACAAACATTAGCGACATTCAAAGCTCAAATTGCAATCTTTACTTGAATTCGATATCAAAGTAATTGTAAGATTACAATAACAAACCTCACTCTCAGGAACCAGAGAAAGCTGTGCATAAACCTCATCGTTGACTGCCTCTGCCTGCCAAGGATAAAAAATGAAAATTGCACATTTAACCACCAAAACATTCGATTTGTCCCCCAAATAAAATGAGAACATATATAAACATACATGAAAATCCCATAGCACTTCTAATTACTGAAACCTTTTTCTAATTTGCAATTCTAAAACATAAGTCGAATTATCGAGAATTACAAAAACCAAATAACAAAAAAAAAACAGAGAATTCTCTCTAATTTCCTAGAAAACCAAATTTGCACCCACAAAACAAAAGAACAAGAACCACCCAATAGGCCCCAACCATTGTAGGCGTAAATACATACACAAAGAAGACAATAAAAGTTTATAGTCAGAGACTTACATGGAGCTTGACGTCAAGAACCCGGCAGAAGATATGAGAAGGAAGATCATAAGCAGTAAGCGGAAAATCAGGGAGTTGCTCCAAGTGGCCCTGAGGAAAGTACACAACCACACTTCCCTTCTTGGGCAAAGAAATGAGTGGGCCCGCACACGCATGCCAAAGCTCCAAGCACACAGAAGAAGAAGCAGACGCGGTAGTAGGACTCGGATTAGAAGCACTTAAAGCAGAAGCAGAGGAAGAGGATGGAGAAGACAAAGACCCAGAACAAGGTGTCGTTTCATCCTCCTCTGTCGTATTAAGATCTATCATACCCACCATTTTAATTTTAATCTTCAAACCCAAACTACCCAACAACAAGAGTAAAGAGGAAAAAAAAGGTTTAGAAAACAAGTAGTTACGTTATAGAAAGAGAAGAAAAGAGTAGCTTTCATGGCTGCATCAATGCAACTTTGGCATTTCCCTAATAAAAAGGAGGAGGAGATGGGGAGTCAAGAGTCTTCGTAAAAAAAAGAGAGAGACCCTTTTCTCTCTCTGTTGCTTTCACTCATCTCATGTGCTTTTTTGAACAAATCAAATCAAAGCTTTAATTTTTATTTTTTAAAATTTTAATTTTATAAATTTGGTGCTTATTAATGGGAGGGGGTTCTTTTTTTTTGCTCATCTGCGAGACTGCGACGCAGAGCAGCAGCGCATTGCCTGCTGCTATATGCTGCAATGCTGAGACTGGTGGAGATGTGATATGTGGCAGACAGAGAGAGTAAGAAAGAGAGAGAAATAGAAAGTAATGAACTTTTTTTATAAATAATAATAATAATAATTTAAAAATATATATATATTTTTTACTGCTTTAAACTGGAATAAAAAAAAAATTATAAAAAATTATAATCCATGTCTTACTTATTATAAAATTTTATAATTTAATAATTAAATATTTAAATATTTAATAAATTTTCATTTACTAACTTATATATTTTTAATAGAAATTAAATTTTATAATTCAATATTTAAACACTTCCTAATTAAACATCCAATGTCCAATAATATATGATATCCAATTCTTATTATTTTATTCAATTAAATTAAATTTAAATTAAACATATATATAAGTATATAGGGAGATGGTTTTCTGTACGGATCTCTGTATTTCCGGGAGGATGTCTATTCTGTCCCCTCTCGCTTCCATAATCTCTATCATGTCCCTCCTTTTGCCTGAGAAATAATTTTCTGATATGGAGGATTTTTATTCATTCATGCTTTTGCTATTTAAAAGAAGCATTGTAAGTTATAATTTTGAGTTAATATTTAATTTTAGAAGTGGATTAATTTTTAATATTTTTTAAAATATAATTTTAATTTTAATATTATTAAAATTTATAATTTTGATATTGCTTTTTGTTAATTTTTGTTATTGGTCTTTTATAAATTAAAAAATAATTAATAAATTATAATTTAATTCTTAAAATTTAATTTATTTAAATTAAATATATAAAAAATAAAATAAATTAATAATTAAATAATAATTAATTATTTTATTTAATTAAAATTAAAATAAATATTATTTTTAATTAAAATTACTTTTTATTTTTATTTAACAATTTATTTTTCTAAAATTAAAATAAATAAAATTACTTTTAAATTATTTAATTTATTTTCTTATTTTAAATATTTGAAAATTATTTTTATATATTTAATTAAAAAATATTTGTTTATTTAATGAAAATTAAAATAATCATTTTTTTTAAATACTTTCATCGTTAAATATCATTTTTTTATATATATATATATTTTCTTACTTTTTCATTTAATTAAAATTAGAATATTTAAAATATATATGAATAATTTTATGTATAATATTCATATATTATGTTTTTATTTATTTATTTTATATATATTTTAATTTAAAATTAAAATTAATAAAATTACTTTTATTTAATTAAAATAATTAATTTTTATTTAATTATTTAATTTACTTTTTTATTTTTTTATATTTGATTAAAAAATATTTTTTATATATTAAAATAAAATTATTTTATTTTTTAAAATATGGAAAAAATTAATTTTATTTAATTAAATATGCAAAAAATAAGAAAATAAATTAATTTTTAAAATTAATTATTTTAATTAAATAAAAAGTAATTTATATTAATTTTAAATTAAAATATAATAAATAAATTTGTATATGAATATTTTGTACATAATATTATTTATATATATTTTCAAATATTCTAATTTTAGTTATTAAATAAAAAGCAAGAAAATGTATATAAAAAAAAAAAAAGATGACGATATTTTAGAGATGAAAATATTTAAAGGAATAAGTTCAGTTAATCCTTATATTTTAATTATGTCTATAAATTTGATATTTTATCTACTTTTTTATTTTTTTTATTAAATTTTAGTAAAATAACTAAAAATACCTCATATATTTACAAAATAAAAGAAAAAATAATTTAATTTTTAGAGATGGAAGTTAACAGAGAGAGAAGCTGGAATTGTAGGTTTTAATAATATTAAGATTAAAATTATATCTCAAAAAATATTAAAAGTTGATATGTTCGTAGGACTAAATATCAAGTTTAAAATTATATTTTATCCTAAAAAAAATATATTTATTCCTTTATTATGCTATAAACTAAATAACTATCTTAATACCTTTTTAAATGATAATTTTATTCATCTCATCAGATATTTTATTTGAGTCGATACAAATGAAACTGATAATATCCGTTCTATTTAATAAATGATGTGAAATATGATGAATTTGTTAATTAAAACCCGAGTTGAGTTCAGATCGGGATATAATCCGTTTGAAATTATATATATTTATTTTTAATATTATATTTATATTTAATTTTATATTTTCAATTTATAATTATTTTTTTATGAAATATAAATTGTATTATATGAATATATAGAAAAAATAGATAAATTAATATATACATATAAAAAATCATTAAAAATATTTTTTAAAAAGAAAAATAAAAAATAAAATTTTTATATATATAAATCGATATTAATCGCTCCGCCATGTCCCAAAGTGATATGGATGATGAGATATATATTTTTATTTTTAATCGGGTCGTGTATGATTTTTATAAAATACATTATGAATCTGACTCATTGTTATCACTAATTTTTTTTTTTTAAATAGTGTAGAATGAGAAAAAGATTATATGAATTTCTTGATCTTATGATAAATAAAATTTTTATATTTTTAATTAAATTAATAAAAAAAATATTTAGTTCAATAATATTAAAATCATTTTAAAATTAAGAATTTAAATTTAAATTTCATATATATATATATATATATATATATATATAAAGAAGATAGTTATATAACTTTTTCAAATAGCTCCTTTTCTTTCTTTAATTATTGAATTATATTCTTTTGTATTCCATTAGCAGTTTAGCACCTATTGATCAATAATATAGCCTTTTAGCAAAGTAATGATATTACTCTAAAATTAACCAATCTTGAGACAAGCAATTTATTTTTTACCTTTTCTATTATTTAACCACTATTTTTCCCAATTCAAATAATGTAGCCTATATTAGTGTTGGAGTATCTTATTATAAACAATTAGTGTTGGAGTATCTTATTATAAACAATCAATATATAATTTAACGATAAATATATATTATATAAATAAAAAATTTATAATCAATTTTCATCCCTAAAAAAAAAATTTGGTAAAATTTGGTTGGCTAAAATTTGCATGTTGAAATATCTACAAATTGGTCCACATTCCAACATGTAAGTTTACAAAATAGGTTCACAACATTCATATTTTTTCCATCATGTCCTTTTGCCTATTTTGCTGCTCAAGCTTTGACTTTGCCCTATAGGCAATTATAGTTGTTTTCTTAGACCAAAAGCAATATCAACTGCATTGTCATTATGCCTAACCAATGAGATAATGCAATTATTAATTTGTATAAATGAGTTGAAAAGTTGTTTAATAAATTTGTCAATATATATTATAATAAAAATTTTAATTCATTAATTTTTTTTATATATATAAATATCAAATAATTCTATTAAAGATTAAATTTATATAAATATTAAAATATTTTAAAAATATAAATTAAATAATAATATATAATTAAAACCGCACAAAGCGTTCGTGACCACTAATTTATTTTAAAGTAATTACTAAATTATTGCTATTATAATGAAAGACAAAACTCATAATTTAGACCATATTGGAGAATTAATACCCAAATTTTTTAAGTTACATTAATTAATTAAAAATCATTAATTTAAACAACCAATTATTTTTTATAGTTATAGACAGCCACGCACAATTAATAATTAACATTATCCATGCATACCTAGAGTCTTCATTATTAATGTAATCTGAATGGTTTGTTTTATTTGATATTTTATTTTTTATTTTATATATTTTTTTATATGAAATATTATTAATAAAAAATTATTAATTATTAAAATATTTAAAAAAATATATATATGACATTTAAAGAATTATATGAAATATAAGATAAAGACACTAATTAAAACAAAAAATTCAAATTATTATTAGTGGAAGGTTTTGCTAAGATTAACATGCTTATCTCATTCTAATTATTACTATTTGGCTTCATTAATTATTTAAATTTAATATACAGTACATGCTTTGTCTTCTACATACATCTCCAATTTTTTTTAAAGGGTCTTAAGTTATTATATTACTTTTTATAAATTCGCGATATTATTAATTAATATTAGTAGAAATGAAATTTATTTTATGAAATAATATTTTTTTTTTAATAAATCGCATTCTTAATTAATAAAAAGATGACTTGAACTTGAGAGTTTTCTAAACAATTTTGCTCTTATCACCATTCCGTTGAAGGTTGGTACATCTCCAATTCAAACTCGCCAAAAATAGAAGTCATTACCTTAACATTTTCATTAAACCTCTGTTAATTTATAGCTTCATAGATTCAATATTGCTAGGCATACTTAAGTTAATTCAATATATCTAAGGCAGTATATTATCGAGTACATTTTGTATTTGATAATGATGAGTTCCATTTAATTAATTAATCAATCATGACAAAAAGAAAGACTCTTCATATATATGAAACACTTAACGTTTCCATACATAATTTTTTTTAAAACAAAAAAAATTATAATTAAATTGTTCTAATTTTTCTATATTATACAACACCCAGTCAATTATTAAATCATTAGTTATAGAGTTATATTAAAAGTTTTGTAATCTCGAATTTGAATTTAAACAAAGTTAAATATATTATAAAAAATATTTAATAATCAAGTCATTTTGTATATATATATATATATAAATATTAATAACAAATATTGAGTGTTAAATTGATAAATATTATAATTCAAAACAAGGTAGAAAAAACATGAACTAAAACAGATAAAATACTTATCAAATAATTTTGCACACAAAAATTAAATTGAAATCGAAAATATTTTTATTTTAAATTTCAATCCAATTAATTAGATTAGATATTGAAAATAAATTTAAGTGTGTAAATTATAATATTTTTTTAAATTCAACGTATTTAAGCAAGTGTTTAAACATGTCAGAATCCCCATTAACTAAGAAGCAGTGTGTATATAATAACCCTGTTGGAATCCATAAACTTCCAAGAAACCGGAATTAAAAGACTGTAATCAGCAAGATATGTTTTTGGGATTATATATAAAATGGTCTAAAAGTGATGGAGAAAAGGATAAAGAAGTCAAAAAGAGGAGTGTCTGGACAAAAAGTCCTTATCAGAGACATCAATTGCAAAGAGCCCAACCCTGCAGGCCTAGGACTATAGGCCCAGACAAGGCTAGTAGGTTAAAGGAAGATTATCCGGACAAAACGGGTTACAACTCAATGCCCGATTGGCTGTGACTTTGCCTTATATTAAAAAATTTAGGGGTGTTAGATATTGATATAAAAATATAATTATCAAATTATGTGTACCTCATAATTATTTATTAAATTTATTAGAAATTTTTTTTTTATTAATTAAATAATATAAATTATTTCAACTGATAATATATATATATATATTGATAATTAATAATAAAAAATATTTAGCGAATTAACCAAATACCCTTCAATATCCCAAGCTCATTTAGGAATGCAGAAAAATTATTAGTTATGATTGAAATATTTTTTTATTTATATAAAAATATATTATCGTACTAATAATTTTTCAATAAAAACGACGCTTTCTAAGGATAGGACATGTACATATTTATCACTCATTTAACGTTGAAATTGATAATTAATGTTTGTATTTCCTTGTTTGGCAATTTCTTTTTCACAAGCCAAGAATTGGAAAGAAATTTGTATATATATATTATCACTGTCAAGACACAAATCAAACTTTTTTTTTTAGTTTAACAATAATATTATGAAATTACTTTACAAGATATGAATGGGTGGAGTTCAAATCTCATTAATACTAATTTTTTTATTGAATATAGTGTTAAAATGTAAAAAAAAATATATGAAAAAATTCTCACATTGATTTAAAATAAAAATTATATAAAATTAATATAAAAATAAATTTTTCAACCAAGTTAGTTTTTAATATTGATTTTCTAAAAAAAATATAATAAAATCCTACATGATGTAAAAAGTTAAAAAATGATTATGATCCGGAATCCGAAATATGGATGGACTAAAAAAAAGATTCAAATGGATCCGTGATTGGCAAAAAAAAGTCTGACTTGCTAGGACTATCACCTATTTATCAAATGACAATTAAATTTGAAAAAAAAATTATCAATTATCACTTGAGATAGAGTGTTAGAATATATGATAAAAAATAAAGCTATAGAAAAATATTTCACATTAATTCAAAATAAAAATTTTATGAATATAATATAGAAATAAAATTTTCAATTTTAAAAAGTTAGGTTGTTTCAAATCTATACTAAAATTCTACATATAATAAATAAAAATTAAATTGAATAAAATTATTTTAAATATTAATTTAAATTTAACTTTATTTGATAAATAATTTTATTTTCTATCTAACTGGTCATGGTTAAAATTATAAGATCACACTATAAAAATATAAATATATTTTAAAATTTTATAACTCTAATTAAATAGTTTAACCAGATAAAATTGAATTTTGAGGAATATTATCTTTATTTTAGCAGAAAAAACAATATTAATAATTACCAAAACAATAAGTTATTGATAGAGACATTAATTTATTTACATATGATCAAATCATATAACATAAAAAAAAAAAAATTATATAATTTAATGATATTTTGTTACATAAAAAATTTAATCTGAATTAAGATTTTTTTAAATATTAAGGGTGAAATTATTTCTTAGAAAAATATCATTTTGAATAGCACTGAGAATTTAATTTTAAGATTTATATTTAATTATTATTAAAAAATTTAGATGTTAAATTTGATGATTAAAATATATAAATTTCGTTTTAATAATAAATTTTAATAACTTTTAATTAATAATTTTAGCAAAATAATTTCTTCAATACTAATTAAAAAAATAATAATATCAAATAAACCCTTATTAGTTGAATTTTTAAATATCTTGTTTAATGGAAAAAGATACATAGTGGAGAGTAAGAGAACGCGCTGTAAGAGAAGGTGGGGAGTATCTGCATGTCTTTCCATTTTGCCTTCACTTTACCCCCTTGCGTCAGTCCCACCAACCGCACTAATCTGTTTATTTGGGCACCCACTTACTTTTGATAACTGGGGCGGCTAAAATAATGAAAGTGGGTTAATTAAAACTTAAAAGCAAAGAAATGTGAAACTTTATTCATTACTAACAAATGAAGAAGAGGGTGTCCATATCAATTCCCATATTCCACATTTCCAAAATTGATGGTCAAATGCAATGCTGGGGAGTGGCTTAGTTGGGCAACCATTAACATTATACACACTCTTTTTACCATACCTGCATGAATGCAGGGGAAAATATATAATTGGGGTTTTGTACTTTTGTTAATAATTTAATTTGAATTATATAAAATACATCGATTTAATTTTTTTTTTAATTTAATTTATGATTTAATTAAGAGTTTAATTTATTAATTACACTAATGATGTTAGTTGTGAAATTTATTCATATTTTTTAATTAATAAAATTATATTTTTGATTAAAAGATATTAAAAAAAACTTAAAAAATAATTTGTATTAGAAAATTTAAGAAGAAATTATTTAATTTTTTTCTTAAATTATTTTTTGAAATAAAAAATAAAAAATATTTTTGTTTATTTTTTATTTTCAAAATTGTCAAAAAATATGAAAATAAATTTGATAACACTAAAAAATAATTTTTAAAGTAAAAATATGATGTAATTAATTAAAAATAAAAGGTAATGATATTTTTATATTTTTATTGCCTTTATTGACCATATCTATATTTTAATTTTAATATTTTTTTAATTGCATTCTATTTTTAATTTAAAAAATATTTTTTAGTATTAAAAAATTTATTTTCATATTTTTTTTACAACTTTGAAAATAAAAAATAAACAAAAATATTTTTAATAAAATATTTTTTATTTTTTATTTCAAAAAATAATTTAAGAAGAAATTAAATTATTTCTTCTTAAATTTTCTAATACAAATTATTTTTTAAGTTTTTTTAATTTTAATATTTTTTAATTAAAAAATATGAATGTGTTTCATAATTAATATCGTTAGTTTAATTAACACACCAAACCTTTAATTGAATAAAAAATTAAATTAAAAAAATTAAGTTACTCAAATTAATTTTTTGATAAAAATATATATTCTGAATTGGATATTTTGCCGCATGCACAAATAGGGATTCCTATTCTTTACTCACACATGCATCTTTTAGGGCATTCCTCTTTAATTGTACTCGGTTTGCCTTTCATAACGGAAATCATTCAGCAAGTTAAAATGTCTAATAAATTAATAAAAAGTATTTTTAGTTTTAAGATATTCAAAAGTAGTGTTTTTAGATTAAAAATCATTGATTTGGGTTTTTTTTTTTAAATATTCGATTTTGAGTTCAAATCGGATGAGATTATTATAAAAAAACAAAAAAAATTCAATGTCTATTTTTTACATTCACAATACTCATATAATTAATAAACTTTTGATGAGTTGTTTTAGCACATATAATCATTCATTTAAATAATAAATAAATATATTTTTATCATATTTGATCAAATTCTTTCAGATGGAATTAAATATAAAAAAAATTCTTTCAACTATACACTTAAATTTCATCTCTTTTTGTCTCTCAACCCTAATTCACTCCCTTTCTCTGTTAAATTTGTTCAAGAGGATCCTATCTAATATTACTCTGCTGATTCCCATATTGAATTCCTCAATAAAAATTTCTCTCCTCTTTGAAAAAATTTTGATTTCTTCATTTCACTCTCATTTAAGTAAAATAAAGACATAAATCTTATAAAAGTCACTCATTTGGATATGACTTCAAAAGAGATTTTGTTAGCAATTAATGAATGTTCTCAATTGTTAGTGAACTCAGATAGCGGTTGATTATCTTTTAACGATTTTTTAATAAAATAACTTCTTAATCAATAAAAAATTATAATTGTTTAATAAAAATATTATAATTTTTTAATAGCTATTTATAAATCAGACTTATATTTAAACATGAATAATTAAAAAGCATTCAGTTCTAAATTATTCAGACCTCTAAATTGTTTCAATTTTTTAATTATTAAAAGACATTTAATTATTAATTATCAAACATCACCTAATTCATAATGAAAATCTCAATCATTTTATGTCAACAAAAAATCAAAGCAAATTTGTGGGAAAAGAGATTAATGGTTAATTATAAACCCCTAAATCATTTTCTCCGAGAAGATATAATTTCTCTTCCAAAGATTTCCAGTTTGTTCACACATTTATCCAAAGCAATGATATTTTCTTAGTCTAACACTGGATTTTTGTTTTAGAAAAAAATTCACTGATTGGAAGAAAGATAAAGATAAAAATAATAAAACATTACAATAATATAATTTCTAAAAATAATGATCAAAATTAATGAAGAATATAAATATAAATAATAATAATAACAATAATATTCACTTGAAAATTTTAATCATGCTTAGCAACAAACAATGGCTATTATTTGATCTTATAATTTTCTCTGAGTTCAATTAGTATGCTAAAAAATATATATATATATGGGATGTTTGATTTCTCAGCTATAAAATTTAATTACTGTATAAAAATATATGTATAGATAATTGAGAAATTATTAAATGTTTGAATGTCCAGCTATTAAATATCAATTACCGATTTGTCTTATTTAAATCGACAAAATCTGATAGCAGTTAAAAATTACGATTGTCGATTAGAGTTTTTGTCAATTAAAAAAAATATTTTTATTTCAAATCAACAATTATCAATCGCACGTTTAAATACCCCAATAAATTCATTGCCAAAAAAACCAAATAATAAATCAACAAAAAAGATACATATTCATCATAAAAGGGAGAAAGAAAAAGCGAAAATTTACTATAGAGAGAATAAAGAAATAACAAATGAAAGAAATATACTAAACAGAGAATAAATATAAAAGAAAAAAAAATTACACTCAATAGATAACGAAATTGAATATTACTGAATAAAAATAATTAAGAAATATTAAAAAAAAAATTAATTATTATTTAATCTTTGATGTTTGTCAAAATTAATGAAGTTATCCATGTATTTTGAGAAAATCACTATTTAATCCTTATCTTTTGATTTTATTATACGAATGAGTCATTCCGTTCATTTTTCTTTACAATTTTTTTTTTTAAAATAACTTTTAATATTTAAAATATCTTTTTTTTTTATTTTCTTTTATATTAAGGGCATTATTGTAAAATAAAATACATAATCCATTTTTCTCACTCTCTCTACATATAAACACATAACTATAAAAAAAAAACTCCTATAAAAAATTGAGTTTAAAAAATTCCTATTAAAGAATCATAAGTTTAAAAATTAATTACTATTTAGTCTCTAAAATTTATCAAAATTAACGAAATAACTCCTGCTTTGGTGTGGCTAATTTGAGAAATTTAATGGTAAGTGAAAGCATTTTGATCATTTTATAGATATTTAACGGTAAAGATAAACAGAATGGTCAATTTGTTCACGAAATTAAAATATAGGAATTAAATAATAAATTTTTTTAAATATAAGGACTATTTTATTAATTTTGATAAATTTCAGAAATTAAATAATAATTAACTCAAAAAAAGAAAGAAAGTAGTAATAGATTCAACGTAGGCATAAAAGAGAGGCTGATAGTGGCCCGAATGAATAAGATGAAAGGAAAATGAGTTTTATAGAGAGAAAATATATAAAGTTCTTTCTCTAAAATCTTAAAGAAAGAGAAAAATATAAATATTATGCCTATCTAAAATAGAAATAAAATTAGCTACACTTATTATATATACTAAAATAATATAATGATTTATTAATTTAATGATGTTAGAGTTGTGTTAATTGGTAAAATTGAAGAGAGAAAGATTCTTGTTAATTGAATTGAAATACGTACAATGGTAAGTTCATATACAAAAGACTCTGAGCTAATCTGTTAAGCTAGTAAACGAACAGTAAAACAGAAAAAATAACAATTAGATAAATTAGCTAAGTAATCCAGTA
>CANXYC011917734.1:0-15245 GCA_948193065.1 Aleurites moluccanus | reverse complement strand
GTGAGCACTCATGTTTCTTTGTAATCCTAACCACATTTTGATACTTATCATGTTCTTGAAATGAATGTTTCTTTCAGATTATACATTTATATAAGTATGTATATGTATTTCTTTATTACTGCATGTTCATATCTTACTGAGTTAAAGGCTCACTCCTCTTTTGTGGATTTCAGGTGATAGTATAGCTCATGAGGGAGCTAGTAGAGAAGATCAAGCTTCTTGACTTATTCATTCCAAGAAGCTTCCATTGTAATTCTTTTGATATATGATTATTTATATTCATTAAATGGTATTATGACACAATATGTAATGGGAATATTCTTTAGAGCTCCGTAGTTAGTCATTTGAGGATGATAATATTTTGATGTATGAATTGTTACTTTTGGATACTCTTGTTCCTTAGTGATGTGAGATGCATCTTTTGATCAGTAAGGAACAAGAGAAAGCTATGAAATGATAATGGTAAAGATATGATTAATGTTTAATTAAATTTATAGAAATGCTCATTGTATGATATTATATGATGTTTATAATTGATATAATTGTGTATGAGATTCAAGATATGTGAGTTCTACGGGTTTATGGTGGCCTTAAGCCTACCCTTGCCCTAGGACCGTCGCACAACTGGAGTTGGGGTGTGACATATGGATGAACAAGTGATAGGCCTATGACAAAATAAACTAGACATTTCATCAAACACTTGGTGTGCAACAAAGAATGGACCAATTGGCTAGATTATGGTGCAACACTGGCATTGCCCATATAATCAACAACAATCTCACAATCAAGGCTATTCACTAGGCATCAAATATCCAACAATAAACATCATTCAAAAGATCAAATTGGCTTAGGAAATATGAAGGGAACAAAGCAAACGTTCAAAGGATGAATAGTACTAAAGCATCCGGCCAAAACAAGATTTTCAAGGATGGTTTTCAATGTTCAATCTAAGGCATTAGGCATGTTATATGATTGATATTAAACTCATCTTACACTCCAAATGAGCTAGGAAAATTGATTTTCCACCAGAACCCTTATAAGAGGCAAAATGGGCAATCTTCCACTTCTTTGTTTTCTACATCAAACCAACCACAAATAATTCATCCATTAGCCTCTAATTAACATATTCTAACCTTAATTAATATTAACTAACACAAAATCAAAGATTCAATTCACACAACTTAGGTTTAGGGTTTCAATTTGGAGAAAAATCTCCAAATGCATCAATTGATGCAATTAATCACTAAACCCATTATAATCATCATCTAAAACATCTAAATCAACCATAAAACCAAAGAAATCAACCTGTTACCTATTAGTGATGATCCACCCGAAATTCCCTTTTTCTTTGTTCTTGAATTTATTTGATTTTCCAAGTGATATCTTTGTTGGAAAAGGAAGAACAATGGTTGACTTTAGCCTTTCTTTGATTTTTCCTTAAGAAAAAGCATGAAAATGGTGGGAGAAATGGAGGAAGATTGTTCGACCAAGCTATGGAAGAGGAAGAAGATGGTCAAAATTTTCCTAAGGCATGCTTATATACTAAGTTAAGAATAGCAAATTGCATTTAAGTCCTTAAACTTTTCATTAATCATACTTTGACCCCAACTTCTTAGGTAATTTATTCTGACAATTCTGTTGAGATTAAGATTTCAAAGTGGGGATTCCAATAGCTTATTTTTATTTATACTTTATTATAAAATAGTTTCAGAGTCATTCTGAAACTCAGACTGTCAGTTTTCCACTATACCCTTAAAGTTCACCTTATTTACGATTTTGCCATTACTTACTTTTTCAGTGTTCCTAAATATTTTTCACCTCTTTTTTTTCATCATAATTACACATATATTTATATGATTCTTTACCTCTTGGTTAGAATCAGAAATTCATCTGTCGACCGGATTACTATTTTCCAGGCATTGTTATTGATACTGACGTTTTCCGGGACAGTAACTCACTTGCATTCTAACTGTATCTCAAAAATTATTTTTAGTTATTTCGATACTTCCAAACTAATAACTGATTATATTAATATTCATTTATTTAGGCTTTTCTAGGGTATTACAATAATTAAATATATTCTAACTTAATTATATATTATGAAAGCTTAATCTAGGATTTGATTTCATACATAACCTAATTAGGGTTTAGAATTAGGGATTTCCATTAAATTGAATAAATTAATGCAATCAATTGCTAATCCCATCTAATTTATCATCTAAAACATCTAATTAACTTAAAAGGATGAAGAAAACTCTAAGTTACCTTAAGTTGAAAGTGTGGCTGAAATCTACAAGTGATAAATTCTTAGTTTTCCTTTTGATTCTTTTGGTGAAAATTAAATGGAACTAGATTAATCAAGGTTGGAATTCAAGTTTTCTTTGATTTTTCTTTGGAAAATGGCTTGAAAATCGGTGGAAGAATGAAGTGAGTAGTTCGGCCAAGCTTGGAAGAAAAAGAATAAGAATAAGTTTGGTGAAAAAAATGACTAAGTGTGGTATTTATAGGTGGCAAGTTTTAAAAATTAGGTTTTCCATCCCAAAAGTTTCATTATTTCTACTTTTGACCCTAAAGTTTTCTGTAACTAATTCTATCAATTCTATTCAATTCAAATATCAAAGTGGAAGGTGAATAAGCTTATTTTTAGTTGTAGTTTAACATTATACTGCTTTTGAAAAAATTATGGATCCTAGACATGTGGTTTTCCAAAATGCCCCTGAAGTTTCACTTATTTACAATTTTGTCATTCTATTGATTTTTCATCATTTTTAACACTTTTCCATACTTTCTTTATATCATTAACTATTATTATTCTTGATCTCTTATTACCCATGTATCTAATAAAAATAACTTTAAATTTAATATTGTACTAATTTCTTAAATTGAAGTATTATTATCAATGTTATCGGTTTGATAGTAAAGAAAACTGCCTAGTAACTGAAATAAAATTTCAGGATGTTATAGTGTGTGTGTGTTGCTTTTTACTATTATTATAATTAAATAAATTTGATTTTATTTTATATACAATCACATGTGTTTTTAATATAATATTAATTTATAATTTTAAAAAAATAACCATTAATGAAAATTAACTAAACATAAATAAAAAATAATTTAATTCTTGAGAAAAAATATATGTTTTGGGAGTATTAATTAATGGAATAGACAAATTTTGTATTGTATATTGAACTATTTTTGAGATTTTTTTTATCACGGATACTTTATCATTTTTTTTTCCCAAATTTATAAGAAAATAATGACTCTTTATTAAAAAAAATATCTTTTTTCAAACCAACAAGCCAAAAGTGATCAACTGAACCAAACTGACAGTTTGGCTATAATGATGATTTGGTTTGAAATTTTTTCAAACTGAAAATATTTGTTTTGTTTGGTAACAACCCTTCAAATATACCAAATCAAACCGGTGCCACCTCTATCTTCAAAGATGCTAGAAAGTCATTCATTTTAGTTAATGAACTCTATTTACCATGTTGCTTGACCTACCCTAAAAGGATGAGGTCTAGTGGTCCTTAAAAACAAATTCAATTGATTGCTCCTCTTTACTTCATTAGCTTAACTATTTTCATAATCAAACTACTCCAATTGTAGTCCCATATCATAGAGTTCTTCAAAGGTCATAAGAGGCACCAAAAATAGTATGTTATATAGGGAAGACAATTTTCCTTTAACTACCGAGAGGATTTGCTCCTTCTCTATTGGCCTATTTGTCATCTTAATAGCCTTCACTCTCAATCTCATTATGTAGTCAAAAAAGGACTCATTTGGCTTATGCCTTGTTGTCTCTAGGTTTCTAAAGGTTAAATCCAGCAATGTGTTGTACCCATACTATGCTATGAAGCTCTCAACTAAACGGTTCCAGTCCTTCTTGTGCTTGTCTAGGTCATAGTACCACTTAATAGAGACTTCTTGTAAAGAGGTTAGAAATGGTTAGAACCTGGCTATCTGAAGCACCAATGGTGCTCATGATAGTGGCAAACATCTTTAAATGGACATTTGGATGACTTGTGCCATTGAACTTGGTCATTTTTAGTAATCTAAACATGTTGCTGACGATCATACTTGAAAAAGACAAGTCCTCAAATGCCTCAATTTTGTAGAATCACATCCTTTCAGTAGCTCATCAATCCAATCAATCTAGGTCTCCATAGCCTTCCACTTTTCATCTCAATGCAAGTGTCCTTATGCTTTGTTTGAACGTAGTTTTTCTCATCAAAGAGCATGTCCTCCTCTAGAGCAACATGATTCCCAGAATTTTAAGAGGCAGTTCTTTGGGGCGAAATTAGAATGCCTAACAGCAGTAGTCCACCCAGCAAGGTTGATTGGAGGTAGAGCTCGAGCATTCATAAGGCGATCACATGAGCTTGGACCATGGATCCTAAATGTTTATTTATGATGCGAATAATGGTGGCTTCCAAGTTTTGAGGGTCATTATTGTTGGTCATTTGGGTTCAAAGATGTTTCAACCTTGGGATTAACTTGTAAGTCCTTTTTCAATTGATTCTCTGTTGTAGCTTTAGACTTAACAACTCTAACTTGAGAGGTCTATGACTACAAAAATACAAATTATTGGAAACATGATGCATGAGATGCAAACAAAAGACATTATGAAATGTACATGTAATACCCCAGCAAATAGAACAGTAGATAGTAGATGGATATAATGAATTATAGTAACTGACATGGTATTAATTTAAGTATGAATATGATCAATTAATTACTAAAATATGCAGAGAATGGTAGAGTGTAATACTTAGAAATTTTTGAGCCTCAACCGGAACACTTTTGTGATACTGTCCCGAAAAAAATACCGGTGTTAATTACACTGCGGGGAAAATAGCAGTTCGGCTAATTTAAGAATTTCTGACCCAGACTTTGGGGGATTAAATTAATTAATTTTATGTAAAATTATGGTGAAAAAAAAAGAGTTGAAAAATATTTTGGAATACTGAAATAAGAGTAGTGGCAAAATCATAATTTAGTGCAACTTTGGGTGTAATTATGTAAATCCACTGTTTGGGATTCAAAATCAACCCATAACTATTTTTAAATAATAGAATAGCCCAAGATAAGGTATTTCACTCCCTACACTTGGGGTTGAATCTAAACAGAATAGATAGAATAAATTACAGAAAGTTTCGAGGCAAAATTGCAATTAAGGAAAATTAGGAGGAAAAGTGTAATTAAGTGAAGATGTAGGACCCATCATTTATTTCATAATTCTGGAAAGAAATATGGTGGCCGGACATGGATTTGAGCAAGGAAATTTTTATGAATATTTTACTTAGTAAATTTAGGAATTAAACAAATGTCCAAAATTCTATAACTATCTCCAAAATTCTACATTTTCTTTAGTTCCTTGAATTTAATATAGAGAAAGCAATATGAAAGGCAATATATATGCCCATTTGGCCAAACCATAGAAGATTAAATACTCATCAATATTATTCTCTTTTCCATAGTAAAACCAAAGCCAAATTAAGGAAGATAAAGGGAAGAAAGAAGGGGATTACAGAAAATTTATATAAAAGGTAGTATTCAAACTGTTTTGGAGGAAATTAAAAGAGGTTGGAATTCAAGCATTCAATTGAAGGTAAAGTCTCTAAACTCAATATATTTTAATTGAATTTAAGATTTATGTGGTTTGATTTAGTAAATAATTGAGATAATTGAGCTAAGGATATAAGGAATGAACTAGGGTTTATAAGGATTCTGAAATTTTATTTGAGGCAGTAACTAGTGGCTAGTATTCTAAAATTTTAATGATTGAATTTGAGGATGTCCAAAACATAAAAGTTATAGAAAATATGTTGATTAGATGTTTATAAAAGGAATTTATAAAATTCAAAGTGAGGCAAGAGTTATTGAGTAAAAACTGTGACTGACTTGGAATTAGGTTTTCTGAAAAATACTAGTGTGTTTTTATTGTACATAATGATAGATATAAAATTAGAAGAAGTACTTATCTATATTCCTATAAAAGAGTTTTGTAATTGGATTTGTGGTTTATGAAATATTAGGTCATGAGTATAATCTGCCTGAATTGACTGATAAACAAAACATAGGCTACTGAGTTCTATTGATATGAGGAATCTAAATTAAGGAAATTTGAAAACATAAAAAATGTTTATTTATATGTTTTCTAAATTCCTATAAAACAGTTTTACAATTGAACATATATAATTTGAGTTATAATAAAAAGTTTAGAGTCCGTCTGGACAGATATTGTTAAGGTGCAGGGCAGAGTTAAAAATTCACTATAAATTGTGTAGTAATCTAAATATTCTAAAATTTGGATATGTTATAATATTATATGTCTATTTTTAAAGGAAAAATAATTATAGTAATTAGTTAAGTATAGATTAATTTATTAGCAAAAGAACAGAATCTGCCAAGTCAAAGTTATAGGGCAGAATGTAGGGTAGCAAGGCTGGTTGTAAGTTTAAGTTTAAATTTACATCATAAATTGTGTAGTAATGGGAATAAGGTGAATTTTGAATATGTTAGAGTTTAATATATATAGTTTAAGTAGGAATAAGAATTGAAGCAATTGGATAAGTGTAGAAAAAGATATGGATAATGGAACCTAAGTTGCCAGTATTAGAAATCCTAGCAGAAACCCTAAGATTTGGGGGGAAATGTAAAGTTTCTTTTCTTAGAATTTAATTAAAATAATTTCATATTAATTGAAATTTAATTTGAAATTTAATTTGAATATGTAGCTTCTAAAAATAAGGACAAAGATGATGAACAGATGGAGCATTCTTATTGCTTTAGTTAATTGAGGAAGAAAATAGTTGGCAAATTTTGGTTTAGAGGTGAGTAATATACATATATCAATGCTTTGTCTTATTCCATTGGAATTATTGAATCCTTATACTTTGGACTTTTATTTCATTCTATATTGGCTTTGCTAAAATTTGATTATATCTATATATATGAATTACATAAACTTTCCTAATTATCTTCATTACTTGAATATCTCTTCCATTGACTCTTGATTATTAATATAGAACCTTAAATGTGATTATTTATTATATGACTATTCTATGTAAATCCCATTCTTATAATGATATGATTATGATAGAAAGGCCCACCGATGGGGTAGGATTTACTACATCGGCATTGTGCACAATGAGTATTCTATGCAGACCCTATCCAGGAGGGGGTAAGATCCTGGCCATAAGGTCTGATCAACCTTATACTCAAATTGATTAGTTGCTATTGAGATATGTAGCTTTTCTATATGGACTATATAGACCCAAAATTTTCTGTCATACTTATTATTATTATTATTGACTCACTGATTTATTGAGTAATAATCTACGTGTTCCATATTTCTTTATTGGCATCGTCTCTATCTATTTATTGTAAATCAATATTCTTAAATATATCTTGTTAGTATTTCTTTATTATTGAAAAGAATTGACCTTATAAGCATGATACATGTATTTTACTCACCGAGTTATACTCACATCGTTGTTGTTTATTTTTTTTTACAGGAACGACTTAGATAGTGATGGTTCCAGCTCTTTTTCTTCTTCTCGCTGGGAACCTACATTATCTATGTACAGTTTGGGATATTTTGGGCATTGTAACAATTCTAGAATTTAGCTTCATGATTTTGGCTTAGATTTTGCCATATAAATTTGTAAACACTTAATCAATAAATACTTTGAAATGTAAATATTGAATCTAAATTATAATAAATCTAGAGAAGGTTATGAAAATAATTATAGAAGTGTTTATATGTATTTTTTTTGTGTATTGGAGTTGAGAGTAGAAGGAGTTTTATTGGAAGTGCAATTTTTCTGCGGGCTATGTTTTATTAAAAGACTCGATTTTTGGTCGGGAATAGTATGAAAAATATAGGAAAAACTTTGGTAGATTTTATGTAAATTGATAGGTAGGGGGTTCTACGGGTGTAGGTAGCCTTATATTTTCCATGTGCCCTAGGACTATCACATTCCAAAAGTGGGATGTGACAGTATATCTAATACATAAATTTTCTAGTGAATCATAAACTTCCTATTCTTGCTTCTCTATTGCTGCCAAAGATCTACAACTACCCATTTAAGGTCAAAATTCAATACTCTTTTCTTGTTTTCTTTCCTATTTCCTCTAAATTTTGCCTAAGGACTATAGTTAAGGTTTCTTAGTAAGGATAGTATTTACTTTCTTTTTTTTATTATTTCATTAATTTTCATTTTTAATATACTTTTTAATTTTACATTTTTCCTCAAATAGAAAGACAAACAAAATAAAATAAGAAATCACATTGAACTTTTACTCATGATAAAATAGTTTAATTAAATAAGTGAGTTCTAAAAGTGATAACCACATGCAAGACAAGTCATCCCTTCAAAGGTCACTTTAAACTCGTCATAAGAGCTAGTGGGTGACAACTGACACTATAGTCCTCAACTTGGCCTTCAATTTTGTGGCTTCCTCAATCCTTGTCAATAATAACCTTTTCCTTATTCAAAAACTCCAAAGCTTTCCTCAACTCAACATCAACTTCAAGAATCACTACAGTTATGCCCCGGCTCCCTTCAGCAATTGTGATACTATTACATTGTTTCTTATGAGCTTGAGCTCCAACGTTAAACCTCAACACCTTAGGGTCTAACCAACACATTTTTATCACTGTTTTTTTCTATGTATTTTATTAATATTATTAGTATATTTGTTTAGTTTATATTAATATTTTAAAAAATTGCTACTAATAAGTTGGCCCAAATTTTCTATATTTTTAACCCCATTTTCAGGTATTTTTAGTAAGAAATTGCACAAGAAAGGAGTTTAGACCAAGGACAAAGATAAATGGGCCCAAATACTAGACCAGATATCAAAACTGAGAAGAAACTGGCCCAAGCCTATGGCGTGGCATGTATGTTGGCCAGCACGGCCATGCTTCACACCACTGTAGTGGAATTTTATTTTGAAATTCAAATATATTTGAATTTTGGGAAAAATAAGGAAGGATTCTGTAGGATTTTAATTGTCAATAAAGGGAGAAAAATGTGGATTATTGTCTACTTGCCAAATGAGAATTAAAAAGAAAATAAATGGGAAAGAAAAATAGAACATGAGGATCAATTTTTGTACATAGTAGCTTTCTTTCTTCTCTTTTCTTCTCTATTTCTTTTTTAAGGCCAAGAATAATTAGTTTTATTTAGGGTTTTTAATTTCTATTATAATTTCTCTTTTATAAGGGGTTATTCTAGGCGACCATACCTAGTGGCAATTCTATTTTTTGCTTTGTAAATTGTAACAATTATATTGAAATTTTGTTTTCATGTTTGGTTTATTTATTTGAATTAATTATAAATTGATGTGTCACAATCAATAAGCTGGAATCTTGCCTCGCCAGCTCACACTAAAATAGCTCATGAGCGAGCTAGAGAAGTCTAAATGTCTCTATTTTTTTTTCCAGTTAAACTAGACACATAGGTTACAATTTTTATATTTATCTCTTCAGCTCAATTAGCCTCTATCCATCTCAAAATCTAGGAGTCAGTTCGCACTATCTATTTCTATCGAGCTAGAAAAATTTTCTCGTCAACTTGCACTAAACTAGCTCGCAAATGAGCTATAGACATCCAAACTCCTCGATTCTTTTTGAAACTTAAAATAGACACTTAGGGGTCCAATATATCAAAAATTTATATCAAAAGAAGATCTACACAAATTATGGTGAATTTCTAAATTTCACGCTGACTTTACTCTCCAAGTATTATCCGAGCAGGTCAGATTCAATTAGATATATCTTGAGCTACAATTCTTCAATATCCTTGAAATTTTACAACATCTATATAACAAATAAAGGAATATTTTTCATGTTTACCCATTTTACTCACTCAGCCTCTAACATTCTCAAAATAAACAAACAAACTCAGACTTTTTGCAGGAATAGTGAACTAGACAAGTTCTGGTCGAGGAAGCATATCTCCTCACATACACAAAATTTTACAAAATGGTTTTACAGACTTAAAGATAAGATATTTATGTTTTACACATTTTCAAATTATTTCTTTAAGATCATAAAAACTGACTCACAAGATCCTTCCCAAACACAGATTCTGAAATTCTCAAAACATTAATCTATTCACAATCATCTCAACAAACAGGCATAAAAAAAAATTAACAGGTATTACATTCTTCTCCCCTTAAATAAATTCATCCTCGAATTTAAAGAACTTACCTTAAACTTGAAATAGATGGGGATACTTTGCTCGTATAGCTTGTTCACTTTCCCAAGTGCACTCTTCCATTACTTGATTTTTCCAGAAGACTTTAACCATTTCTATCTCTTTGTTCCTTAACTTTTTGATCATTTTATCAACAATTGCCACAGGAACCACTTCATATGTCAAGTCTTGCTGAAGATCTACTGCTTGAGTTTGCAATACATGAGAAGAATCTGCCACATACTTTCAAAGAATTGACACATGGAATACTGGATGCACACTATCTAAATTTGGTGGCAAGGCTAACCTATATGAAACCTCTCCAACCTTATCTAAAATCTCAAATGGTCCGATGTACCTTGGACATAACATGACTTTTTTTCCAAACCTTAAGACTCCTTTCATAGGTGAGACCTTTAAGAATACTAAGTCTATAACAATAAATTGAAGGTCTTTCCTCCTCTGATCGGCATAAATCTTTTGTCGACTGAAGGCTGTCTTCAATCTTTCCCTTATGAGTGGAACATTCTCTGCTATATAATGAATCAATTCAGGCCCTTCGATAAGTTTCTCTCCCGCTTCATCCCAATACAAAGGAGTCTCTAAAATCTAAAATGCACATCCTTAGCATATTTTCTAGAGTTTGGTTAGTTCTCTCTGACTGCCCATCTATCTGCTGATGAAAAGCTGTGCTGAAATCAAGTTGATTTCCCAAAGACTCTTGTAATTTTTGCCAAAACCTTAAAGTAAACTGGGTACCTCTATCAGATATGATGGAAATTGGTATTCTATAGAGTCTCACTACCTCATCAACATATATCTGCGTATACTGAGAAGCTGTATAAGTTGTCTTGACTGGCAAAAAGTGAGCTAACTTTGTCAATCTATCAACAATTACCCATATTGAGTCATGCCCACTTGAAGTCCTTGGTAACCCTACAACAAAGTCCATTGTTATTCTCTCCCATTTCCATTCTGGCAAAGGTAACTATTGAAGTAGTCTCGAAGATTTCTGACGCTCAAATTTCACTTGTTGAAAAGTCAAACATCTTTCCACCAACTCAGCTACATCATTTTTCATTCCACTACACCAATAGGTATATTTAATGTCATGGTACATCTTTGTTGCACCTGTATGTATATTATACTTAGCATGATGTGTTTCCTTAAGAATCATATCCCTTAAACCATCAACTGCTGGAACACATAACTGGTTACCATGTCTCAACATGCCATCAGTCACAACAAATCCTGGAGCTTTCTCTGATCCCACATTGATCTTTAGCTTCACCAACTGAGGATCTTTGTCTTGAGCTTCTTTAATCTGATCAATAAGAACCAGCTTGACTTGAAAATATGCTAAAAGCACTCCTGAATCTGAGAAATCCAAACTAATTCCCATATCATGCAATCTCTGCATTTTCCTCACTAATGATCTTCTACTCACTTGGATATGGGCTAAGCTTCCTAAAGAGTTCCTGCTCAATGCATCTGCCACTACATTAGCTTTTCCTGGATGGTATAAAATTTCATAGTTATAATCCTTAAGCAATTCAACCCACCTTCTTTGTCTAAGATTAAGATCTTTCTGTTGAAATATATATTTCAAACTCTTGTGATCTGTGAAGATCTCACACTTCTCTCCATACATATAATGTCTCCATATCTTCAGGGCAAATACAACTGTAGCCATCTCAGGATCATGTGTTGGATAATTCATCTCATGCTTCCTTAACTATCTAGAAGCATAGGCTATCACCTTACCATGCTGCATAAGCACACAACCAAGCCCTACTCTCGATGTATTATAATACACCGCACATCCTCCTTCACCAGATGGCAAAGCTAAGATAGGTGCCGTGGTGAGACAAGTCTTTAACTTTTGGAAACTCTTATCATATGCATCTATCCATAGGAATTTCACTTGCTTATAGGTAAGCTTACTCAAAGGAGTTGCAATCTTGGAGAAGTCTTGAACAAACCTTCTGTAGTAGCCTACCAAACCCAAGAAACTTCTAACTTCTGAAACATTTGTGGGTCTAGGCCAACTAAGAATTGCATCCACCTTTCTAGGATCAACTTCAAGCCCATCCTTGCTCACTATGTGCCCTAAAAAGCCCACACTCTCAAGCCAAAACTCGCACTTTGAAAGTTTAGCAAACAACTGATGCCCTCTCAAAATATGCAACACAATTCTAAGATGTTCCCTATGCTCTTCTTCACTCTTAGAATACATAAGAATGCCATCAATAAACACAATGACAAACTTGTCTAAAAATGGCTTGAAGACCTGGTTCATCAAGTCCATAAATACAGGTGGTGCATTAGTCAATCCAAATGGTAATACTAGAAACTCATAGTGGCCATATCTTATTTGGAAGGCTGTCTTTAACAAATCCTCATTCTGAATCATCAATTGATGGTAACCTGATCTTAAGTCTATCTTGGAGAAATGACTTGCACCTTACAACTGATCAAATAAATTATTTATCCTTGGCAAAGGATACTTATTCCAGATAGTTGCTTTGTTGAGCTGCCTGTAATCTATGCTTAATCTCATAGAGCCATCCTTCTTCTTTATGAAGATTACAGATGCACCCCATGGTGAATTGCTAGGTCTGATGAATCCCTTGTCAAGCATATCTTGTAATTGAGTCTTTAACTCTCTCAATTCTACTAGTGACATACGATATAGAGGAATAGAAATTAGATCTGTGCCAGATAGTAACTCAATACCAAATTCTATCTCTCTATCTGGTGGCAAACCAGGTAACTCTTCAGGAAATATATCCAGAAACTTGTTGACAACAGGAATCTGCTCTAAACCTTTTACTCCCTTTTGAGTATCTCGAACATAAGCCAAATATCTTTGGCATCCTTTCTTCATCAATCTCCTAGGCCCTAAGGCTGATATTATATTATATGGTGCTTCACTCCATTCCTTTGGAACTTAAACTCTTCACCCGAAGGTGGCTTGAAGACTAACTTATCCCCATTGTAATCTATGGTTGCATAATACTTGGACAACAAATCTGTGCCCAAAATCACATCAAATTCTAACTCAGGCAACACAATCAAATATACTTCTAAATGCTTACTACTTATGCTAACCACACAAGATGGATAAAAATCATGAACTTCAATCTCTTCTTCTAAAGGAGTCGATATTACCAAAGTATTCTTAAGAAATTCACATGGCATATTCAATTTCTTAGCAAAACATGAAGAAACAAATGAATGTCTAGCTCCTGAATCAAACAAGACTCTAGCAATCAAAGCCTGAATAGGAAGAATACATGTGACCAAAGTGTTAAAAGTTTGGGCCTCCTACTGCTTAAGAGCAAACACTTTTCCTCTACCTCTTCCCATAGGTGCGTGACCAGTAGCTTGTCTAAAAGTCTGACCTGAACCTCTACCTATCTTTGGAGTTCTACCCAAAATACCATGGCCTATACCGGACTGCTGACCAACACTCCTCTCCCTAACCATTTGAACTGTAGTCTGAGAAAACTGGGGTCTAGCTCCAAAAGAAGGTTGTGGACAATCCTTAAGCAAATGACCATGTTGTCCACATCCATAACATGCACCTGACTCAAAGAAACAAGGTCCTCTATGAAGCTTACCATATGTAGGACAAGGAGGATTAGAAGTCATAGGTGGTGCAGAACTGACTGTACTATAACTCATCTGAGAAGCAAATCTAGAGGGATTTGGTCTCTGCTGTGAACTCCCTGAAGGTCCTTTATATCCACTCTGGGAAGCTAATTGATGAGAGATATTCATGCTCTTTACGCCGCTATCCTACCTGGAGGAACTTCCAATCTTTGCCTTCTTCTTCTCTTCCCTTTCTGATCTAACCTCCATCTCTTTATTTTCTATTACTCTAGCCTTATCCACAAGTTTAGAGTAAGAGTCAAACTCAAGAGCAGCCAAGAATTTAAACAATGGAGCTATAAGTCCTTTACGGAATCTCTAAATCCGTACTGCTTCTGTAGGCATAAGAGCTGGAGCAAACTTACTCAACTGATTGAATTTCTTTGCATACTCTGAAACAGTCATACCAAGAGTCTGAACCAATCTCTCAAACTCAATGGACTTAGCCTCCCTCACACTTTCTGGAAGAAACTCATTAAGAACCAACTCTTTGAACCTCTCCCAAGACAACTCTTCATTACCCTGAAGCATACCTTGAATACTCCATCTAAACCAATCTTTAGCTTCGACCTTCATCAAATATCCCATAAACTCAACCGCCCTTCTATCAGAGATCCTCAAAATCTGAATTTTCTCCTCTATCTCCTCAAGAAAATCTGTAAGATCGACCTCACCTTTATACTCTAAAGGTTTGAGCTTCAAGAATTTCTCAAATGAAACTTCCTCAACCTAAGGTACCACTGCTAGTGGGGGTGGAGGAACTACAGGAGGAACTGAAACATCAGGAACTACATACACTAGGGGAGCCTGTTGCTGCCTCTGTTGAGTAATGACTCAGCTATCATCTCATAGTTTCTCTGTAACTGATTCAACTGCTAGGCCATATAAATCACATCTACTTGTGGCTCTAGAGAAATGTCATCACCTCCCACTCTACCCACTGGCCCTTCTTCAGAAGGTAACTCTCTTCTAGGACGACCTCTACCACGTCCTCTTCCTCGCCTCGAAGGCATCTCGATACAAATAAGAGCAACAAAGCAAACTTAGACTCAAAACACAATATTAACGCAGATCTGTACCAAAGGAATACACAATATTGACGTGACATGAATCATATGCTTCGTAGTCATCTTAAACAAGTACTTATACTAGGGAACTAGCACATCTATCTATCTATCTTATAATTATAAACCTATAGCTCTGATACCATCTCTTGTCACACCCCAACACCACTGGTGCAACGGTCATAGGGCAAAGGTAGGCATAAGGCCACTATAAACCCGTAGAACCCTTAACTAAACTTGTCTCATACATAACAACATACACTTATCCAAAGTAAATCATCATATCTCATATATATATATATATATATATATATATATA
>CANXYC011917576.1:0-12027 GCA_948193065.1 Aleurites moluccanus | reverse complement strand
CAAGCTGCAAAGATCCATTTATGGATTAAAGCAAGCTTCTAGGAGTTGGAACATCCGATTTAATGAAACAATCAAAGAGTTTGGTTTTTCACAAAATGAGGATGAACCGTGTGTCTTCAAGAAGATCAGTGGGAATGAAGTAGTCTTCCTGGTATTATATGTGGATGACATATTATGAGGCCTCGCCCGAGTACCATGTTCTGGGTCCACTTAAAAAATGAATGGGGTCGGGATGCTCATTTGGGACAATTTCTCACGGAGGAGATGACCCTAGCGCCTTTTATTTGAAAATGATTTTGATTTTTGAAGTCGCCACCTTAAGTTATTTTTATTTGGAAAATTTAAGGTAAAAACCCATTTTGACTCCAATTTTATCCCAAAGGAAGAAAAAGTGCACTTGTCTTTGAAACCAAAGAGGATTCGGGGAATAGGTTTTCGGTTAAACTTAGCTTTTAATTTTAACCTTGATTTAAAATGATTTTCATGAGCAATTAAAGAATGACATATAAGATGCATGAGCAGTTAAATAAATGGATGAACAATTGAAATGTAATCAATCAAGTAAAACAATTAAAAGAAAGCGATAAAAGTAAGTTCTTACACCTCAAAAATCCCAAAATAGGGGATATCAACTCTAGCCCTTATGGGTTCTAGGTTGATCACACATTCCCCAAAGAATACATTCAACAAATAAAATAAAGCAAATAATCAAAGAAAACGAGATGGTTTTTGTCTTTTTTGGATTTGAAGCTTTTATACAGCTTACCTGCGTATCCCGTTGAATGGCAATCAAAACCCATGCAGTTCTTCCTTCTCGCGAAGGAGGGTTGATTTTATGTCCAATTTATCATGTTTTGATTCTTTATTTTGATGCTCTACCAAAGTAAAGAAGATGAGTTAGGAGACGATACCTTTGCCCTAGCTTTTAAGGATGTTGGTGGACGGGGTGCTCTTCTGGATCGGAGTTCCACCTTGGATCGGATGCTGACCGAGGAAATGGGTCGAGATGCCTTCTTCGCTCTTAAGAAAACAAACCAGCAAAGGGACCTTGCTTAGAAAAAATATAACTTTGAGGCTCAATACGCCCCTAGTAGCAACACTTTAATTTTAAAGAGAGCTAAAAAGAGAGAAAATATGACTTGGAAGGGAAAAAAGACGAAATCAAATAATATAAACGATTTCCTGTCTTCTTCCTCTTGTCTTTTGTTGCTTTTCTCACTTCTTGTATGTTTTGGAAGGTGCGGGGAGGCTCTCTATTTATAATAGGAGCTTGAGAGGTCGAATCCCATCATTTTTCAATGTGGGATTCGGAAGAAAATAAGTCCAGAACGTCGCTGCCACCAAGAAAAGGTGTTGTTGCCACCGGAAGGGGATGGCGGCGCCGCCGGAGGGCCTTGGCAGTACAGGGTATGAAGGAGGGCGGCAGCAATGGCAGGGAGAAATGCTGCCGCCCAGAGGGGGTGGTGCGGCAATGCTATGCCTAAAGGGTGGCAGCTCTGGTCCGACTTCATCCAAAGGCCATTCTAAGTCCGTCTGAGCTCGGGTTTGGTTCTACTGAGTGTCGTTCGGGTTGGCACGAGTCCGAGGGTTTAAAAAATGAGTGTTCACAGCTGCCCCACATCATGGCTGTCTATTCTGAATGACAGACGTGATGTAGGTGAATTGAGTTATTCCTGTCTGTTTGGAACAAAAGAAGGCATTCTGATTGCATCCTGCAAGGTCTGGAGGTATACAAGTGTGATCTGTCATGCTCCGAACAACTTTTCACTTTTCTAGTATTTTTCTATTTCTGTCATTTTCTGTATTACAAAAACTTCCCATGTCTGATCTGTGAAAATGATAGCTCTATGGATACAGAAAAATCATACGAATTCAACAAAATTGACAACACCTAATTCCGACTTGAATTGCTCCAGAAATACAAGTTTCCTTGCTTTTGGCCAAGTTGGGGACATGATGGTCATTTCTGAGATTGTCAAAATCTATAAATGGGGATGAGATCTTCCCATTCCCTTCACTCCTCATTTTCTCATTTCTCGCTCTCTAGATTTTCTCTCTAAAGCTTTTTTCCTCTTTCTCTTAATGGCTTCAACTTCTGGAAGTAGCAATCGGGGACACCATAGCTATGAGGCCCTACGAGATAATCGTGACCCGGAAAACTTATTGCAAGAACCCGAACAACATGTTTCTTGGGATGGCAGAGTCGAGGTACATATACTTTATCATATTTATTTATTTATTTATTTTAGAACACCATGCTTAGGAATAGAGGGGATAGGTCAAATTTAGCCTATCTCGTTGATGCTTTATCTGAGGAAACTCCGGTAAAGCCTCTGTTAGAGCCTACTAGTTTTGTATCCTTCCTAAAGGTCAAAACCAATCCTGAGAGCAATATGGCTTTGATCAAGGCACTGGCTAAGCGATGGTGGGACACCACCAACACTTTTCATTTTCCTTGCGGGGAGCTAACGGTTACCCCGTTGGATCTGTCGATGCTAATCGGCCTACACTTTGGAACCCGTCACTTGGACCTCTGCTCTGACTGGAGGATTACCTTTACTCTCGAGGATATGACTTGGTTTATAGGTTAGGACCCCCCTCGGGATCGCATATCAGTCCCTCGTACTTGGCTTCAGGCTCGGTTGAGGGAGATGGAGCCATTTACTAGAGTGATATTTGATGCTGAGGTTGTTGCTAGACTGATGATGCTGATCCTAGCTAGATGCACATTTGGTCATACTCGTCGCGATACTATCAACCTGAATATTCTGCTAAGCTTGATAGATATGACTACCTTGGGTGAATACTATTGGGCTGGTGCTATTCTGAGTACCATGTATCGGGAGATGTGCGATCAATCCCGATGAGCTTTTAATTCCTATGCAGAGACTTACTTCATCTGGGAGGTATGCTTTCCGCATCTTTTGCCTTTGAATTTGATTTGAATTGGGAGGTACTCTCTGCACCTGTTGGTTACAATTTGAATTGGGAGATACTCTCTGTACTTGTTGGTTTGAACTAGGAGGTACTCTCTGTACCTGTTCTGAATTTTGCTTTTTGACTTTCTATTTCACATGCTTAAACCAGGTATAGGACTATGAGTACTTTCAGACACTTGCCCCCACTCTAAACATCCCTAGACTAGATGTTTTTCCAGCTGGCGTCCAATGGAACAAAGAATATTGGTCCAGCCCCGGTGTACGTGAATTTGGGACTATTCGTGCTTTCTTTAGCAGCCTTGATTCTTTTCAGGTATTTTACTGACTTTATATCACCCATATTCCATGGTTTTATGTATAACAAGATCTTTGTGGAGGTTGTGACAAAACCTTATATTGATCGGATGTCGCTGATGCCAGTGGAACTTGACCCAAGTGCTACATTGGCTTGTTCCCGATTGTTGCTTCGCTCACCATATCACAAGCTATATTATCTGGGAGAAAGAGTCTGAGTCAAGACTATTGGTAGGTGGGTAGTTTTGGTAAACCCACTGATTGACATGAGGTGGAATATGGACATACATGCTCCTGACGAGGCTTATACTGGGCTCCACATCCATCTGTATGGGACACCCAGGGATGACTATGCAACATTTTGTCGCTCCCGTTTGATGGGTCCTGTCGGTGATCCATATAGGCGATCGAAGCCTGCATCTGACATTATAGGTCCTTCTTCTGCTAGACCAGGCAGAGTTCATAGTGTGGGCGCATCAAGAGACCCTTCTTTAGCTGGTCCTAGCATTACTCCTGAGACACGAAATGATCCTAACCGGGTCGTCTTGGGCCCCAACTACTTGCTTCCCGAAGATATCTTCTATATCAATGCTCATGGAGAGATGCAGACATTTCATCTTCCAGACGCAGTCCATCCTCATACACCAGACCTCTCTGATAACCTTAAGGTATATTAATGCTCTTTATGCTTTCAAAAATGATCCTTTAGCTTGAGACACCTAATCGTTTTGCTTTCGGAAATGATCCTCTAGCTAGTCATACCTCATAGCTTTGCTTTTGGAAATGATCCTTTAGCTTAAGACACCTAATAGCTTTGCTTTCGGAAATGATCCTTTAGCTAAGCATCTGACATTTTACTCTTTTTTTTCTTTTTTTTAGCTTACCATAGAGTGGGCTCGCCACAACTATCGTGTGGGGCGTAGAATGGAGCTAGCCTTGATGGGTATGCTAACTCGGCTTGATTTCAAGACTGATCTATCTCATCCACCGGATGACCCTCACCGATGTCGTCGAAGAGACTGAGCTTCTTTTCTAGCTTTTCCTATTTTTTTTTCTTAACCATGATGTATGGATGTTATGATGATGCTATGAATGATATTGTGTATGTTGTGTATGAATGATGTTTTAAAATTTTATTAAACTGCCCCATGTTATGGATGCAGACTAAAATGCCATGTTATGCAATTTTCAATCCAAAAAAATGAAATTAAATGCATTAAAATGCCTAAAAATGTCTAGTATATTTTGGAAATGTCTTAGAATGCCTTGGAACCATAAAATTTTCAAAAATCCAAAAAAATACTGCCAGGAAAACTCGCTACCGCCGGCCTGAAGGGGTATTGCCGCCTTGGGCTTATGGCGGTGCCGCCCTGATCCTCCAGGGGCTTAGTGGCTGCCGCCACTATGAGGTGGTGATGCTGCCCCAGGCCTAAGGCGGCGGCGCCAGCCCTTGGTGGTGGTGTTGCGCGCCCCAGCCTATTTTGGCTCATTCTTCTATAAAAGGCCTCCCTTTCTTCTGAAAAAGTCACTCTGACTCTTCTTAGCAACCCTTAGTACTTTCTTAGTATTTTCTTTCCGACTTTTCTCTCTCATTTTAGTCAAAAAGGTCAATGGAGCCCTAATATAGCCACCACATATTTTTGTGGACTAAGAACCTGGACAAGGTCGACAAGATCAATCTTGGCAAGTACGAAATCAACTCTGTTTTGACTCTAAAGGGTGTGAAAGTTGATTGGAACTTTCTGAAAGCTTGTTTCAGGTTTTGGGACCCTGTTGACCACGTGTTTCGATTTGGTGCTAGTATGGAGGAAATGTGCCCTACTTTTGAAGAACTCAGTGCCATCCTCGGAAGTGACCCAAATGCTGCTTTAGCAATCCCTGAATATAGGGTTGGATACTTTCATTCTTTCAAAAGGCTTTTGGGATTGAGACATGAACTAGCCAGCTCTATGGTTGTGGAAGGCCGGATCAACCTAGCTGCAGTTATAGCTGAGTTCCAATATCAAGAAATTTCGGAGGACAAAATGAGAGAAAAACACATAATGACTGCTTTGGTTTTGTGTTTGACCGTTGGATGCCTCTTCTTTAACTCACCTGGTTGGGGAGACATTTGGGTAGTGGAGTTAATTGCTCAAATGGAGTGAGGTTGCACCATTGCTGGCTTGATCTTAGCGGAAACTCTACAGAGCCCGGATGGAAATTTTAGAGCCGAAGGGCCTTAGTCTGTTAGCCCTGTCATTCTACAAGTAAAAAGATCTTGTATTTCCATTCCTTTTCACTTTTTTTTAACCCTTTTTGCTTCTTTTCAAGTTTGGCTTAAGGATCATCTGCAAGCGGTGGCTCCTCCAGACATAATGCCATATTTGGCTGCACAGTACCGTATACGGAGAACTCTGATTCGCTTTGACTCAGAAAAGGAATGCATTACTTGGATTTTAGAGCTGGATTTTAAAGAGCTGCTCTGGTACTGTTCCTGGTATAGGGTTGACTCATTCATTATAATGAGCTATGGGTACAAGATGGTTTATTTGCTGGGGATTTCTATGACCTCATTCTAACAAGGAACAAGAATCTTGAGACAGATGGGCCAGCCACAGGGCGTTCCACCAGACGGAGTTGTTTTTCCCACATCTCCAATTACAGGACCTGTATCCCAGGCCATAATGAATGGTTGGAGGCAATCGATGCGCTTTGCACGTCCTGCTGGATTGTCAGGCAAGCTGGAAGATTTGACTCTTGGTTCATCACAGAGGTTTGGCCTATTGAGAAGACTAGACGGGTTGCCTTGATTACTGAATTGGAGGTTGACACTGAGACTGGGGATGTTGAGACAGATATGATGACAAAAACAGAAGGAGGCGACGCAACCAAAGACAAATTGGAGGTGATGAACAGGATACAGTCAAGACTGAAGATGGGGACTCTGACGATTCAGAGGATGTTTATCCCAGGAGAAGACGAGCTTAGACTAGGACCCCTTTTTTTTGTATTCCATCTTTTGGAACTTTTATGAATTTCATTCATTTGGATTTTAAAATTGAATAAATGAGATTGAATTTTTATTATTTTGACTCTGACAGACGAGACAGGACAAAATACTTTGACGAAAAAGGACTCGAGAATTGATGAATTCCAATTTAAAATGAGGCATTTTTTTTCTTTTCTTCTTTTTTATTTTTTATATATTTTTTTATTTTTTATTTTTTGTTATTATTTTCTTATTGCTCTAATTTTTGCCCGAGTCACCCTTTCGGGTTTTCAACTCGCCGAGCTGCTCTAATTTTTGCCTAAGCTGCCTTATTCAGATTTTCAACTTAACGAGCATAAAGCAAATAACCTAGGCACAGAAAATAATAATTTTATTATGCTTTGGACCGCACCCAAGGTGGGCTGCCTATGTATCTCCATTTGTACTTTTCTTTATTTATTAATCAATTTTTTTCAGGAGAATCAGGTCCTCATAGTTCTGTTCATATAATGCATCATGAAGTAGGGATTACACAAAATATATTTTTAATTGGTCAAGATTACAGGGGTTTGAAAATTCATTCCCATCCAGATCCATGAGTATGACACCTCCACCGGACAAGATCTTCTTGAGCAAATATGGTCCGACCCAATTTGGCCTGAACTTCCCTCTCGGATCATGCACAGGAGCTCTGATCTCCTTAAGCACTAAGTTGCCTTCCTCCAACCCTCTGTCAGTTACCCTTTTATTAAAATATCAAGCTAGCCTTTGCTGATACCCTTGAATTCGGTAAAGTGTATCAATAACATTCAGCTGGTCATGATACCCCTTGATCCATTCTACCTTAGTAAGCTAATTTTCCAGTATGACCCTTGCGGAGCAAATCTGTACTTCAATTGGAAGGACCGCTTCCATCCCATATACTAAAAATACGGAGTTGCCCCCGTTGGTGTTTGAATGGAGGTCCTATACCCCCATAATGCAAATGGAAGGCGTTCATGCCAATTCCTATGATTGGTGATCATCTTTTGCAGAATGGTCTTGATTGTTTTATTTGCTGCTTCAACTTCCCCGTTGGTCTGAGGACTATAAGGAGAAGACCGATGATGTTGAATCTTTTCCTTTTCAAGTAGATTTATTACTTCCTTTTGAAAATAAGACCCATTATCGGTGATGATCTCAAAAGTCAATCCAAACTGACAAATGATGTTAGTTCGGATAAAGTGTGCTACCTTTTTAGAATGCAACACTTGATAAGAGGCTGCTTCTACCCACTTTGTGAAGTAATCTATTGCCACCAAAATGTATTCATGACCATTTGAGGATTTAGGACTAATGTGCCCTATGACATCAATGCCCCATATAGCAAAAGGCCAAGGTATTGTAGTCGGGTGTAATGGAATGGGAGGTCACTTTTAAAGCTTCACAAATATCTGGCATTTGTGGCATTTTTGAACATACTTAGCACAATCATCATTCATTGAAAGCCAAAAGTATCCCAAGTTTGTAATTTTCCTGGCCAATGCAAAACCATTCATGTGCGGACCTTCTACATGATCTTCTGAGCCTCCTCCTCCGTTATGCACCTAAGGTGGATGTCATCCCAGGCTTTTCTATACAACACGTCACCATTCGGTATGAAATTGCTAGCCAATTGTCTCAGGGTCCTTCGGTCTGATTTGGATGCCCCTTTTGGATACTGATCATTTTTTAAGAAATTGAATAAGTCCCAATACCATGGCTTGCCATCGGTTACTTGAATCTGCATGCATGTTGTAACATTACCTAGTTGCCTTCGCACTTCAATGACCACGAGACGTACAATCTCATTACCTATCATGTATATCATAGAGGCCAGCGTTGCCAAAGCATCGGCAAATTGATTCTTGGCTCGAGGTAGATAATGGAAAGATAATTCATGAAAGTTTTCTGCTAGATCAGTCACGCGTTGATAATAAGGAACTAAACACTCTTCTTTTATCTTCCACTTACCCAAAGCTTGCGACACAATCAAATTAGAGTCCCCATAGACCTCTAGGCAATCGATCCTCATGTTTGTGGCAACCTCTAAACCACATATGCAGGCTTCATATTCTGCCTCATTGTTTGTTACTTCAAAGGAAAATTTAATGGCCATGGGTAAATGATACCCATTTGGTGTGGCAAGTACTATTCCCACGCCATAACCCTTGCTATTAGCTGCTCCATCAAAGTACAACTTCCAAACTCTAGGTTTTAATTCCATGATGTCTTCGTCGGGAAATTCAGGCTCAAATGGTTCACCATCTATTGGGGCAGCCGCTAGTTGGTCATCTATCACACTTCCTTTGATAGCTTTTCTGGGAACATACTTAAAATCAAAAGTTGTTAAAATTGCCAACTATCGGGCCATTTTGCTATCAAGAACTAGCCTCTCCATAAGGAATTTCAATGGGCTCTTGTTACCAAGAACATGTGTGGTGTATGAACCTAAATAATGTTGCAGCTTATGGCATACCCACACCAAGGCAAGGCACAACTGCTCGATTTGATTGTACTTTAATACATGAGCAAGCATGCGCTTACTCAAATAATAGATAGCATTTTCTTTATGCGAATCTACAACATTTTGAGCTAACATTACCCCCATGGCCTCTTTGGTCACAGAGAGGTATAGCAGCAAAGGTTTACGGGGTCTTGGAGGTTGTAATACAAGAGGATTCAGCAGGTATTGCTTGATCCTTTGAAAGGCTTGCTGACATTCATCATTCCACTTTTTGGAAACCCCCTTTTTCAATAATTTAAAGATGGGTCCACAAACATCAGCCAAATGAGAGATGAACCTACTAATGTATTGCAAACGTCCTAAGAGTCCCCTGATTTCTTTTTCAGTTTTAGGAGCTGGCATCTCCAAAATAGCCCTTGATTTGGCTGGGTCTACTTCTATTCCTTTCTTGCTCACCATATGGCCTAAGAATAAGCCTGAGGACGCACCAAAAACACACTTAGTCGGATTCAATTTCAAGTTGTACTGTCTCAACCTAAGAAAGAAGTGCCGTAATGCATCTATGTGTCCTTGTGCTGTTTTGGATTTTATTACCATGTCATCAACATATACTTCCACATCCTCATGAATCATGTCATGAAGGATGGTTGTGGCCATTCTCTGATATATTGTCCCAGCATTTTTCAACCTAAAAGGCATGAACTTATAGTAGTAGGTACCCCATTCTGTCATAAAAGCTATTTTTTCTTCATCAGGTGGATAAACTTATATCTAGTTATAACCTGTATATAGATCAGTCAAGGAGACGACCTCAGTTCCGGCCATACGATCCACCAGTAAGTCTATGTAAGGTAAAGGAAAGTCATCCTTTGGACAGGCTCTGTTCAAGTCCTTATAATCAATGCACATCCTTACTTTTCCATCCTTTTTGGGCACAGGCACTACATTGGCTAGCCATGAAGGGCAAGAGATAGGTTCAATGAAACCATTCCTTAGCAACTTCTTCTTTAATCTTGAGAGACCATTCTATCTTCATCCTTCATAGCTTCTGTTTCATGGGCTTCACATCCTCATAGGTTGGAATCTTATGGACCGCTATGCTTGGATCAACACCCATCATGTCTTCAGGTTCCCAAGCAAAACAGTTTAAAAATTCTTGAACTATTGTGAATAAAGAAGCTTTATCATAAAATAATGATGCAATGAATGTGATTTTCTATTTATCATTTGTGCCAAGATTAATTGATTCTTTATTCTGTTCTTTTATTTCATTTATTTCTTTTTCTTTTGATGCCTTACTTAAATTAGATTCATCAAAAAGAAAGGAAGACTCAGTGAGATAAGAGGAAAGCTAGAAAGTTTTATTGCTAATAGAAGTTTTGTCCTTGCGGACTACATTGAAATTGAAATAAGGACCAGGGAGATCCTTTTCTGACTCTACAGAAGAAAAAGAAAAAATAGACTCAACAGACTCTGATTCTGACTCTGCTTCGGACTTGGATTCTAACTCAGACTCGGCTGGGAAGAAAAGTGTTTCATCAAGGCTAAGAAACTTCTTAATGTGCCAATTGTCTGGTGCAACCAAGGTAAGATGAATGATCTCAGCAGGGTCTATTGCCACTTCACTTCCAATCATGAGAACTTGCTCAAAAAGAGCAGCCTCCATGTTTTCTTCCCAATCTTGCTCTAAAAAGTAGATGGGCTCGCAATCCTCCAAACTAAGCCTGACATCAAAGAAATTTTCAAAACCCGTGATTAGCTTTTTAGTCAGAGGGAAATACCATGGTTCAGTAATGCCACAAAAAGGAAAATCTTCCCCTTCTCTTACGAAATACCCATTCAAAGTTTTGAAGCAAGGGCGCATCTGCCAATCAAAAACCTCACCTCTCCTTTTAGCTTCAGCTCTCCTTTTGGCTCTCATATCAACCTCTTCTAAATCCTCTTCAGTAGGCTTATAACCAAGTCCAAAAGGTGGATTGGCTACTGGATATTCCTTGAAGGAGGTTTTTCCCTGTTGATTCCTCCCAAGACCTCTTTCCTATTCAATGAATTGTATGGTATCAAAGGAGAAACCAGACAAAGGGACATTGTTCGGCTCAGGCTGAATTCCCAGAATAGGAGCAGAGATAGGAACCTCACTTTCCCGTGAGTATCACCTTTGATAGTGACTACAGCAGTTCCATGAGGCATTTTGAGCTTTTGATGCAGGAAGGATGGAATAGCTTTTGCCTTATGAATCCAGGGTCTTCCAAGGAGGAGGTTAAAGCAGGCAGGCACGTCAATCACTTGGAAAGAGATGGGAGCAGTTATAGGTCCGATCGTTACATCAAGAGTAGCCACCCCCAAGACCTCTCTCTTAGTATTATCATATGCCCTCATAATCTGATCGGAGGGAGTGAAATCTGCAACCCCTAGGCCCAAGCAACTTGCAACTTTCAATGGGCATACATTCAGAGCTGACCCATTATCAACCAAAACCATAGGGACCATCTTCCCTGGGTCATCACAGTTATATACAGAGCCTGGTTGTGATTTTCTCCTTCTTTTGGCAAATCATGATCAGTGAAAGAGATGGAAGCAACCTTGGTTGAGCTATTAAGGGAAGCTACCAAGGTTTCAGGAGAAATATCAACTGGAGCTTGACACTGATTCAACGCCTTGCAAAGAGCTTGGCAATGTGGGAAGGATGACTGGATGAGACTCCAAATGGAAATATTGGCTTGGATTTTCTTTAATTGTTTGAGGATAGCATCCTCTTTAGGCTCATTATTTATTTTCTCCATAGGAGGGGGAACATGCGGGACAGGTTGTTATACCGATGAGGTTGGTTGATAGAATCTACCACTCCTTGTTATTGCGTCTATTTCTTCCACAAAATCATTAAGATCTAAAACACAGCAAAAATCATTATTTGATCTAATCAAAGATATTAGATCCATTTCTGTGTCACAAGAGTGGAGGAAATTAACTTGATGATTTGGAAGAGGGTTGGTGTTGATGTTGGGTCTTGCTTTTGGTGGAATGATATCACCACTATCCACCAAGTGTAACACCTCAACCAAAAGCTAACCCAAACCATTAGAGGGGCTATATAGGGGGAAATTTCTTCTTTCTTTTTGCATTGCTAATGGTATGTATTTATGCATGAAATTGATGATTATGCATGTTATTTGAATTAGTTTTAGGCATAGCCATAGTCCAGAGGCTGTTAGGAATTAATCGGGAAATTTTGAGATTTTGGTGAACTGAGGGCAAAATGGTCATTTTTCGCCCGTTGGAATTTTATGGATTTAATATCATATTAAAAAGGAGAAAATAATTTAAAGACTTGAAAATGGCCT
>CANXYC011917504.1:0-26356 GCA_948193065.1 Aleurites moluccanus | reverse complement strand
TATATATATATGACCATTATTATTTGGAATAATAATTCTTCTGAGCATATATCATGAGTATATTTTAAGTCATGAATTCATTTTGTATATAAATAAGAATTATATCATTATATTATAAGATCAAGTAAGGTCTATCTGTTGATAATTTGAATATCTAATTATGAACCTAAATATGTGTTTATGTCAAAATGGCTTACCTATGAGGGATAAATCATAAGACTGTGTGCACCAGTGACTCAACTAATAGAGTCAAATTTGTCATTATCCTTCCTACAGGAGACAAAGTTTCTCTAGGTGTGTGTTAGCGCAAGCATATGTACTCTGTATGGAGTTTGTAGTACTCCTGTTTTGTATGGATGTCGTTAGACTCCTGTTCTCTTCTCTGTTGTTCTGATATTTACATTGCATTACCTTATATCACATGTATATATCTATGTTGTGCCATTTCTTGCAGGCACCCTCTGATTTATGACTTTGATATGTATATGAGCCTCTGTTATTTCTGTTATCTAGATATAGATATTGCTTCCGAACCACAATTTTGATTTTGAACCACAGGTATGACATATGTATAATTCATTGAGTTGAAGGCTCACCCTCATTCTGTTATGGTTTTCAAGTGCTAGAGTTGTTGGTCCGAAGATCGATGATAGAGTTTCTTGACTTCTTTCCTCTAAGAAGCTAATCTATGTATAGACTCTAATTATTTTGGACGTTGATTATTATTTTGGAATTGTAATACTCTTAGAGCTCCATAATATTCTGGATGGTTTGTAATTATTAATATGAATTATTTTGGGGTTTCACTTGTTCATTTTGGATAGAGGATCTCATTTGCCTTTGATCTATTGTGAACAAATGAATATATTTTGGATGATTGTATTATAGGTTGATGATGATTATGATTTTGGTTCAGAATGGCAATAGATGTTATTATGTTGTTTGCCATAGGTTATATTAGGGGTTCTACGTGTCTTTGGTGGGTTTAAACATACTTGTGCCCTAGGATCGTTGCATCTCTAGTTTTGGGGTGTGACATATAGCTTTTCTCATTGTTTTGGCAGCATGATCCATCTGCAATATCATACAATTTACTAGATAAAGAGTCAGCTACTATATTTTTATCAGATGAAATATATTTAATATTAAATTTATAATAACTAAACCACTCTTGCAATCTTAAAAGTCTAGTCTGCCTAACTTCTTTAAGATTTAGGTTCATGAATCCTTTTACATAGGTTGAATCTGTTCTACTTACAAACCTTTTTAGAGTAAGGAAGATATAAAAAGCTTTTATACCATTTTTTTTTACAGCTAGCACTTCTTTTATAGGAATTGGATAATTGATTTCGGCTCCCTTAAAGGTTTCAAACCAATATTTACATATCTATTTTGGTTTTCTACCTTTAATTTTTAATATTGCTCCCCATAACTTTTTTGAATCATCTGCCTCCAAGACTGACTCATATGCATCTGAGGGTAAAATTAAACAAGGCAAATTTTTCATTTTTTCTTTTACTTAAATGACAGCCTGAGTGTCTTTATCATTCCAAAACCAAGGGTTTTTATCTGACATTTCTTTTGAAATTCTCCCTAAATATTTGGAAAAAAATTTCAGAAACTGTCTAGCATAGTTAGCAAGACCAGAAAACTGTTGCACTTACTTCCTATCTTCTAGTTTGTCAAGAAAATTAATAAAATTTTCAGAAATATGACTTTGTAGCCTAAT
This sequence comes from Aleurites moluccanus, assembly GCA_948193065.1. NCBI lineage: Eukaryota > Viridiplantae > Streptophyta > Magnoliopsida > Malpighiales > Euphorbiaceae > Aleurites > Aleurites moluccanus. The sequence goes on along the minus strand of CANXYC011917504.1, from coordinate 24,627 downwards.
ATTAACCTTTTCAATTTCAATTCCCAAAAACTTTACTTTTTTTGTGAACCATTCTATCTTTCTTTCTAGTAGAATTATACCTTTACGCTTGAAGATATCAGTCACTTGTTCAAGGTGACTCATGTATTCTTTTTCATTATTACTGAAAATTGATACATAGTCTATATAGACCATGCAAAATTTTTCAATGCTTTAAAGGCATTATCCATTTTATGTTGAAAAATGTTTGGAGCTTGTTTCAAGCTGAATGTCATTACCATCCATTCATACACTCCCTGGTGGAGCGTTGAAAGTTGTTAGGGGTATAGATTTATCTTCTATCTTTACCTGCCAATATCAACTTTTAAGGTCAACTTTAGAAAAAAAAATAGAAGGTTGTTTGAGACTTTTCCTATCTATAACATCTTCTATTGTTGGGATTATAGCTATCTTCTTTTGTAGATTTGTTTACCAGAAGATAGTCTATAGCCATTCGTGCTTTTCCTTGCACCTGCTCTGCATGTTTGATTACCATAAAGGTTGAACTAGAATGTGGATTGTTACTATCTCTAATCAATTTTTTTAGCAATTTAGGAATATGTTTATCGAATTCCTCTATCATCTCAATTGTATATGTTATATTTCTAGTTCTAATAATAGCACTTGGATCTTTCAGTTTTAATTTAGAAGTCGTATTATTTAGAACCCATAAGTTTAGCAGGTCCTCACTAAAATTATTAGCTAACTTAATAAGAAACTTATCCCATTTAATTCCTTTCAGCTGAGGATGAGCAATAGGTTTTTCTATTACACCTTGTGTTTTAAAGCACAACTCTTCGTACCATGAGGTACCATCTGGCTCATAACCAAATAGAAAATATATTCAAGTTTCACCACATTGGGCTCGCACTTTGAATGCTGGTTCACATGGCATAGATCCACATAACTCTGAAATTTTAACTGGATAAAAGAAAATTTTAATTTATTTTTTGGATTTGTTATATGATTTGTACACCTTCTAATGAGATGTAATTTTTGTCTTGCACAAAGGGTCGATTCTCCTTTTGCCTTTTTAGGAAAATATTTCCTAAAATAATATTTGTATCCAGATTAGGGAATGCAAAGACCTTATCAATAGTAAACCTTTGTCCACTTATGATAATAGGAACTTGCTTTGCAAAATTCGTAACCAAGTTCACTTCTCTACTTGCCATACATAATGCCATAAGCTGGGTCAATGGTTTCCACCATTCATCAGGGAGTGCATTTGGTCTGGCACTATAGATTGTTGCACCTATATCAACTACTATATCCAAGGCATAATCATAATAACCAAGAAATTTAAATATTAAAGTAAGAGAGTGCATTCCAAAACATAATCATAATAACCAGGAAATTTAAATATTAAAGAAATGTATGTGCTCAAACCTGATTTTTCGGTGTTGAATAGATTTGTGGATGCCATGGTTTTTGGACTTACATCTTCCATATTTCTTCAAAGGGTATGGAACGTTGTTGAGAAATTTTTTTACTTTCTTTTACAACCTTATGAACAATAGTTAAGTGTTTAATTACTCTTATACTTTCCCGACTTTATTCATCTTCATAGACAAATAGACTAAAAATTTTGTATCCTACTATTTTTTTACCATCTTCTAAAGATGATTGAGCATCATTTTCTTGGTTTGGTGTTCTAGTAACTTATTCCCTAATTACTGATGAAGTTATACTTCTAGGTAATTGAGGTGCTACTGATATTGATTTTCTAGGAGGATCAGAAATCCTAAGATTTCTCATAGGTTCTTCTAGGTGTAAGGTAATATTTCTACTCCTTTATGTAACCTGAGAAGACCCTATCGACTTTGAGGCCTCAGCTGGTTCTTGTAGAACCCAACTCGTAGGCCAAAATAACTCTAAAGGATTAATTTTTTTTTTCTATGGAACTGTCTATAATTATCTGACCCTTCATCGAATAACGAGTTTGTTTCCCTATTTATCCCTTAACTTAGGACTATTTTTATAATCGTCCCTCAATTTTAATTTATTATATAAAAATCCCTTAACTTTAGTTTTTAAAACATTATTGTACTTCCCTGTAAAATTACATTTTGGTCCCTATAAAATTAAAATCTTTTTCATTTAAGTCCAAAAATTTTCATTCATTAGTTTATAGATGAATATGATCTTTGGACATCTCAGCTATTCATGATGAATACAATGGAAGGTCCCATGGATGAAGAGCTGATCCCTTTAGAAACTTCTCTCGTATATGAAACTTCTTGTATATATAGAAAATCCAAGTTTAATTTCAAATCCAAGTTTCTAGCATAGAACTAGAAACATTAGATGTATCCTTAATAAATAAACAAAAAAATAAGGGAGATGGTGAGTAAATCAAGGGATGTTTACAAATATATCCATATTGGTCTTGTCCAAATATGACTTATACCATTGTTTAATTAGCCAGTAGTTAGTCCTATAATAGTGGCTATTTTAGATAAAAGGTGGAACCTATTTCTAGATCAACTGATATCAAGAGTCCAAGTTAACTAGCCAATGGCCCAGTTTGATTTCAGACCTATCAAATTATATGATATTTTTGAGTGATAAGTGTTTGGATAATTATTTTTCATTAAGAATTAAATAAAAGAATATGAATAAAATGAATTCTCAGGCTAAGTATATAGCGTATCACACTAGGATTGTTTTCAGATTAATCAATATAACAAATTCTAGAGTGAGAAATATCTCTAAAATCATAGAGTTATTCGATGAAGGGTCAGATAACTATAGACAATTTCATAGAAAAGAAATTAATTCTTTAGAGTTATCTTGGTCTAAGAGTTGGGTTCTATAAGAACCAGCTAAGACCTCAAGCTCGATAGGGTCTTCTGAGATTACACAGAGGGGTAAAAATATTACCTTACACTTAGAAGAACTTATGAGAAATCTTAAAATTTCTAATCCTTCTAAAAAATCAATATTAGTAGCTCTTCAATTATCTAGAAGTACAACTTCATCAGTAATTAGGAAAGAAGTTACTAGAACACCAAACCAATAAGTGGATGCTCAATCATCTTCAGAAGGTTGTAGAAAAATAGTAGGATACAAAACTTTTAGCCAACATGTCTATAAAGATGAAGAAAGTTGAAAAAGTATAAGAGTAATTAAACACTTAACTCTTGTCCTTAAGATTGTAAAAGAAATTCAAAAAAAGTTCTCAACAACATTCCATACCCTTTGAAGAAATATGGAAGATGGTAAGTCTGAATTCCATGGCATCAACAAAGATATTCAACACTGAAGAATCAAGTTTGAACACATACATTGGTTTAATTACTTAAATTTTATGGTTATTATGATTATGCTTTGGATGCGTTAATTGATAAAGGTGCAACAATCAGTGGTACCCACCCAAATCCACTCCCTAATGAATGGTGGAAACCATTAACCCAACCTATGGTATTATGTATGGTAAGTGGAGAAAAAAACTTGGTTACACATTTTTTTAAACAAGTTCCTATTATCATAAGTGGACAAATGTTTACTATTGGCAAAGTCCTTGCATTTCCTAATCTGGATGCAAATATTATTTTTGAAAATACTTTCCTAAAAGGGCAAAAGAAGAATCGACCCTTTGTGTAGGACAAAGACTACATCTCACTAGGAGGTGTAGGAATCTCTGATAAATCCAAAAAATAAATTAAAATTTTATTTTTATCCAGTTAAAATTTCAAAGTTGTGTGGATCTGTATTGTGTGAAACATCATTCAGAGTTAGAGCCCAGCATGGTGAAACTTGGATAGATTGTTTATTTATACCTGAGCTAGATGGTACCTCATGGTACAAGGAGTTGTGTTTTAAAACATAAGGTGTAATAGAAAAACTTATTGCACATTCTCAGCTAAAAGGAACTAAATGGGATAAGTTTCATATTAAGTTAACTGATAATTTTAGTGAAGACCCGCTAAAATTAAGGGTTTTAAATAATATAATTGCTAAATTATAACTGAAAGATCCCACTGTTATCATCAGAACTAGGAATATAACATATACAAATGAGATGATAGAGAAATTTGATAAACTGATTCTTGAATTACTCAAAAAAATATTGATTATAGATAGTAACAATCTAAATTCTAGTCCAACCTTTATGATAATCAATCATGCAGAGTAGGTGCGAGGAAAAGCACTAAAAGTCCCTTGACAACCAAGAGGGAGGGGGTGAATTGGTTGGAATGACAAATTAAGGGCAAATTAAAAATTAATAAGATGAAGGAAGGAAGAGAAAAATCAAACATAAGAATTTTATAGTAGTTCAGTCAACACTTGCCTACGTCCACTCCTCAAGATCACTCTTGAGTATTTTACTTGATCCTTTTGTGGATGCAAGATCAAACCTAAGTGTTTAGGCTCACACTCAAACCTTACAAAGTATTTTCAAAGGCTCACACTTTAAACCTATATAAGTGTTTTACTAAGGCTCACACTTAAACCCTTAAGAATTACAAGAGATGAGAAGAAGAAAAATCCCCTTTAACTTTTTTCCAACTCTCAAACAATCAATTAGTTTTAACCAACTAAAAGATTTACAACTAATAGCTCACAAAAATGGTTTTATAATAAATAAGTTTTTCAAGCCATAAATATGAATGATTTGGTGCAATAGCTCAATGATAAGTTCTCAAATGTTATTCTTTTGTTTTTAAAATTTTCACCAACTCAAATTTATAGCCTTGGATGAAATATAACCATTTGGCTTCATTTAATGTAAAAAAGTGCAGTTGACAGTTTTTCCAAAGGCTAGTTTTTATTGGTGATTTCCCAGAATAGCAGGGGCGACTTAAAGTATAGCGGGTACTACTTAATAAGTAGCAGCCGCTACTTAAAGTGTAGAGGCCGCTACTTAGCTCATTTTTAGCTACTGGACCTTCTAAACTTCTTAGTAGTGACTGTAACTGAGTGGTAGCGAGTGCGACTTGATTTCTTCATAACTTGAGATATAAAACTCCAAATTATACTCCATTTTTTTTTATTAGAAACTTTCAGATGTCTACTTCAATTTGTTGTCTATGAAAACTTCAAAATCGTCCATATTAATACTCTAAAAAATCTAAATATTTTATTGCTCAAATATGCAAGACAGTTTGAGCATGCTTCACTAATTCTTCAATTTCTCCTTCCGTAGAAATCAGAATCACTTGATTGTTTTTCCATATATAATTAGACATACAGAGGTTTATCTTGTAAAATATCATATTCAAATTCTTCTTCTATAATTGCTAGTAATATTTTAAATTTTCCCTAACTATTTTATCCAAGTCTGTCAATTTGAGCATAAGTCATTTAAAACTTCATATCTCCCTTTTCCAATGTCCAATACTTAATCTAATTTATGTTCCTAAAATTAGATATCTATATCTTTCCATCCATATATAGTTCATCATATAAATCAATCTACACAAAGGCAACATTTGATTGAATTTGTTGATTCATTAGATGTGTTAAATATATGCTATGGCAGTGGTCATAATTTCTCATGCCTTAAACAACTTAAACAAAATTGTTAGCAAAAATAACACAATCAACATGTTTTGTTATCATCAAAATTAACATCAAATCCAAGGGGTCCAACAAGCACAAATGGTTGTAGACTATCGCCAAGTAAACAAAGCTACAAAAGAAAATAATTATAAGATCACAATAGTAAGAGATGTTATAGATAGGGTAAGTTTTAAACAACCTTCTATCTTTTCTAAATTTGACTTTAAAGTGGATATTAGTAGGTAAAGGCGGAAGAGAAATCTATACCCCTAACAACTTTCAACACTTCACAAGAGATTTATGAATAGATACTAATGACATTTGGCCTAAAACAAGCTCCAGACGTTTTCAATATAAAGTGGACAATGCCTTTAAAGCATTGAAAAATTTTTGCATGGTCTATATAAATGTGTGTTAATTTTCTGTAATAATAAAAAAAGAACACATAAGTCACCTTGAACAAGTGATTAATTTCTTCAAGCGTGAAGGTATGATTCTATCAGAAAGAAAGATAGAATGGTTCATAGAAAAGGTAAGGTTTTTGGCAATGAAAATTGAAAAAGGTAAGATTAGGCTATAAGACCATATTTCTGAAAAACTTATTAATTTTCCTAACAAACTAGAAGATAGGAAGCAAGTGCAATAGTTTTGTGATCTTGCTAACTATGCTAGACAGTTTGTGAAAAATCTTTCCAAATATTTAGGGAGAATTTCTAAGAAAACATTAGATAAAAATCCTTGGTTTTGGAATGATAATGACACTTAAAAGGATGCCATTCAGGTAAAAGAAAAAATGAAAAATTTGCCTTATTTAAATTTACCCTCAAATGAAGATGAGTTAGTCTTGGAGGTAGATATTTCAGAAAAGTCCTGGGGCGCAGTATTAAAAATCAAAGGTAGAAAATCAGAAAAAAACTGTAAGTATTGGTCTAGAACTTTTAAGGGAGCCGAAATCAATTATCCAATTCATGAAAAGGAAGTATTAGCTGTAAAAAATGTTATAAAGGCTTTTTATATCTTTTTTGCTTCAAAAAAGTTTGTAATTAGAACATATTCAACATATATGAAAGAATTCATGAATCTGAATCTTAAAAAGGCTAGGTAAATTATACTTTTAAGATTGCAAGAGTGATTTAGTTACTACAAATTTGATATTGAATATATTTCATCTGATAAAAATATAGTAGCTGACTCTTTATCTTGTGAATTGTCTGATATTACAGATGGATCATGCTGCCAAAAAATAAGTTATATTGGATCTAGAAGAAGGAAGGTTATACCTGAAAGCAATGCATGAAAAACATTAAAAAAGGGAGTAGAAACTCCATAAGCGATGGCTCTAGTCCTTCTAAGATGAAAAGCAAAGCTATAGCATCAAAAGATGTTATGTACTGGCTAGCAAATCTCAAGGGCATGTCTTCTTAGAATATCGTAAGAAGAAACCAGCAAATTCAAAAGAATTGGTAAGTCCAAAAAAGGCTAACGAAAAGTTAAAGGAGAAATCATTGGTTCGTAAGAATGAAGAGAAAAAATCTTTATTGCCAAAAGCACTTGACTCTGAAGATTCTTATGAAAAGGCAGCTAAGAAACATGGTTTTACACCTAAAAAAGTAAAAAGAATCAGAGTAGGATGTTATTAAAAAGATAAAGGTGAATTCAACGCCCAACTTTTTCATATAAGGGTAGCCATGATGGCTTGAATGAGGCTAGTGAAAATGCCGAAGAATACTCAGAGATTCTAAACTAAAAAAAGGCTAGTAAAATGCTAAGGAACCTCAAATTCTAAACCAAAAGACTTTTGAACTTGCCAGTGAATCTTCATTGATTCCAAATCAACAGGCTAGTGAAAGAGTCTGTCAACTTTTAAAAGTTCCAAATCAAACTCCTTTAAAGAAGGAGAGTTGTAAAAACTCTAGTGATATTTTAAGCCCCGATTCTAATGACAAATTAAGTCATGATGAAGTTTCAAATCATGAAATTAAGGTTAGTGGAAAGGCTTATGAATTTTCACAGATTCCAAACCAAACTCCTTTGGAGGAAAAGTTGATAAAGGCTTTGAGGATAAGAATCATGATTGTGATGATTTAATTTGAGATTTTTTTTGGAACAACTGAATTCAAAAAATAGGAAATCTAGTAATCTTCTAAGGAGCTCATAATGAGAGATTCTGAAAATGAATATGATGATATTTATGAAGATTTCATGAAGAACATAGGGAAGATAACCTTGAGGTTTCAAACCCCTATAAGGATGAAAATGTCTGGTACTTCATAAATTATGATTATGGTCTTTCTAAAGATGGATCTATATTATGTTCTAGATTGCATAGAGGATTAGCTAAAAGAAACTTCCAGCAATTACAACACTTTATAGATAAAGCTGTTTCATAAATTTCTTTTTCGGAGAGACAGCTTGAAATTTTCAAAAAGGATGAAAAATATTTCCTTCAATTAATAGTTGCAAAGGAAAATTTTCTTTGAAGAAATAAGTTCATACATTCCACTAGAAGTGACATAAACAAGAAAAATCAAGAGAACGGACTCGATAGATCATTTCCTCAAATAATACTCTATGTCACATCCATTGGCAAGGATATAGAGGCCTATACCTGAGAATTCCCTTAGACATGGCGAAAAATAATATCCAGTACACAAATGCGAGACTAACGAAAGTTATTGAAATCAATAGAGATGATAATGATCTATGCAAAAAACTTTCAATTATTGTGCAGGAATCAATGGAGTTCTTTAGCTCAGATTCAAGGATAATTACTGGTTATGCCATTAGCACAATTATGGATGTGGTGAGGATAGAACAATTAAAAGTCCTTATCAAATATGGGATCTTTGTCCTGTTATGGCTAAGTCATAGAAGGTTAGTAATCAAAACTTAAACTTTTATAAAGAAAACAAGATTATTACCTAAGCTGTGAGAATATAAAATTTTAAAGGTAGCCTGGAGAAAGCAATCTATGCAAATAATTATGTCCTTCTCGGATATGGTAATATTTTCATTACTATATGGTCCCAATATACTCCCATTGTTAGAACTTTAGCAATGGTAAAAGGACAACAAGAAACTGTTTTTGAGACTAGTGGATTTAGATCCAAGTCTGAATTTCTAGACTGAAACAATAAAGGTCTGGAAAAGGGTTGCTCAGCTTAGAGACAAACGTGTTGCAAAAGAGATGGTTAGGGATTATACAGAGCTAAGAGAAAGCATAGACATCCCAGTCATCAATTCGCAAATACAGTGACAAAAATGTCCTCCATGACGTCAGCTTCAACATGTAACATGGGGAATCGCTTTTCCAATGGAGCTACAGATAATAAAGCATTATCGGCCAAAGATGATTTAAAATTATGGTTTTGAAGAAGAACTTACATGTAAAAGGACTTCTTATCTGTGAAAATAAAGTAGTCATTGTCTTTATTATGTTTTTACAACTAGAAAATGATACTAGAGGCACCAGTTATCCACTTTACTTTAATTATTGTATGTTAAAGCTAAAATATATTACCAGTTGTTTGTTTGTCTTTATGCTTTAATTATTTTTCACTTATGAGCTAGCAAACAGTATAATAGACACCAAATTCATAAATTCTATATTCACTTATTGAAGAAGGGGAGCTAAACTTAATACATAGTTTCTTTATGAGAAATTTTTTTCTTTCAAGTCTTTATTTGTTGATAAGTTTAGTTTTTATATACCTTTAATCATTCAAAATGGTATGATATCTAGAAGTGTTGCAGTAAGACCCAAAAGGAGAGAAATGACAGTAAGTCATATCCTCCAACCTTTTAAGATATTGCTAGTGACGAGCTTAGAGAGCTGAAGCTGTTACGAAAGCTTAGTGGACCCAATCTATAAAGGTATATATTTATAAATGTTCTACATTTATGTCGTCCAGTCGTTTTACTAACAAAAATTAGCATAAGTCTAGCTTTAACTCAAGTTAGGAGGGAAGAGTTAAGTGTCATTCTTAGACTGTAGGATCTTTTCTTTGCTTTATATGAATAAAGAATTAAAGATTTAACTGTTGCCTTAGAAAGAATCGAAAGTCTTTAGGGTCTTAATAAAGAAGAGGTTGAACTTAAGAATTTCTTCTATCAAGAACTTGAGTTTTATAACTTTCATTATCTAGAAAGTCTTGATGCTTTTGCATGGTTATTAGATGACCAGTAATCTTCCATATTGCTCTTATCTTGATTGTCATCACCTAGATCACAGTGCAAACAAAGATTCAGTAATAGGATTATTAAATTTTATTATAGATAGTCTATACTCTCTAAGTAACTCTTTATAGAAATTGTTTAAGAATTTAGAAGAGTAATTTTGAGGAATTCTTCCTAAGAACAAACACCCTCTGGGTTTTATTGCTAGCTGTCATTATCACAAGAGTATAGGAAGTTGAAAAAAATTTGAAATAAAAGAAAAACACTTTGAAAATCCTTAGGAGTAGCTTTCTATATTTTTACCTCTAAATAATTAATATTAGAGAAAGAGAAGGAATGGTATCAGAGCCAAATGGTTAGAAAAAGTGTATACTTGGATATCCTTGAAAAGTGAAAAAGAATTTAGGGGTCAAAAACATAAATAAGAAGAGTTTGGGGTAAGTAAGGACTTTTAAGAAAGGAAAACAAAAATATGAGGAAATTTATTTTACATTTTAAAATTGAAGGATGATAATGTGCATTAGACATTAGTTGAAGGATAGTGAGTGAAAATTATCTTATCGAATAACTCTGTGATTTTAGAGATATTCCTCACTCCAGGAGTAGTTCTATTGATTAATCTAAAAAAAAAAAATTCTAATGTGATACGCTAAATACTTAGCCTGAGAATTCATTATATTCATATTAATAAATTTAATTCTTAATGACAAAGAATTACCCAAACACCTATCACTCAAAGACATCATATAATTGGGATAAGTCTAAAATCAAACTAGACCATTGGCTAGGTTAGTTTGGACTCCTAATATCAACTGATCTTGGAATAGGTTCTATCTTTTATCCAAAACAACTGCTATCACAGGACTATCTGCTAATAAATTAAACAACGATATAAGTCATACTTAGATGAGACTAGTATTGATATATTGGTAAGCACCCTTTGATTTATTCACAATCTCCCTTTTTTTGTATATTGATCAGGGGTACATCCAACGTTTCTAGTTTTGTGCTAGAAACCTAAGCTGTTGATTCTGATTGGGCGACATCCTCAATAGATTTGACATTAAACTTAGATTTGCTATATATAGTGCTAATGTCTACCTTTGGAAGTTTCCATTCTAAGCAACTTCTAGAAGGATCATCATACTGAAAAGATTCTTCCTGTACTAGAGAAGATTCTAAAGGGACTCTTAATCCATGGGGCCTTCCATTGTATTCATCATGAATAGTTGGGCCGTCCAAAGATAAGATTCATCCATATCAGTTTCATATTCAAAAACTATTTCATAAACTGAATCTATTTCAAAATCTATATCATAATATTCTTTTAAAATTTTTCTTTTCGCCTATTCTTTTGTAGACAAACATTTGCTTTGTAATCTTTTACACCACAAATCCAGCAACATGAACAACTACTAAGAGGTTTACCTTGTGGACACTTAGGAGTTCTAAAATATGTTTTCTTGAAGGCTTCTATCCTGTCTTTATCCCTAAGCTTAGTTTTTCTTCTAATAAACTTATAAGGTTTACTAGACCTCTTACTATTGTTTCTATTTCTATCACTTCTCAATATTTTTCTTTTTCTATATCCTTTAAATTTTCTCTTTTTGGGGGATAAATTACACCCATCTCTTTTTGGGGGATAAATTACACCCATCATCCCTTAACTATTACTAACACACATGGTCGTCCCTAAATTAATTTTTGTAATAGTAATATTCCTACCGTTATATCACTTGTAACATAAAAGTTCCTTAGCACATTTTTCGTTAAATTCGCTAACGGAAAACCCTCATGGATGCCACATCAATTTATTTTAAGTTAAATTATGCTAGGTCAGCATTCCACTAACATTTTTTTTTTCATTTTCTACCACGTGCTTTCTCCTTTTCTCTCTCTCTCTCTCTCTCTCTCTCTCTCTCTCTCTCGTATACTTCTCTATTTTTCTCTCATCTGCTTTCTTCCTTGCCAAAAACTGAGACACCAAATTACTATCAAACAAAATGCTTACCCATTACTCTCCAACAAATTGTATTCAAAAAAGCAAAAATCACAAAACCCCAATGAAACGACAGCTCTTAAAATGCGATATCACACTAGTTCTACAAAGGAATGAATCAATGAAACTAATTCCAAAACACTTATTCACCTTTTTCCACCCATTAGCTCTGCATCATGCGATTACCCAACAGAATCCCTCAACCCACAATTAAATTTCAATTCATACCTCGGTAACTGCAGCCCTTAGGCTTCCATTTGTATTTCTAATAATCTTTGTTAGGCCTACCATTACAAATGCAATTGAATTGCTTATCAATTAGTGAGCAAGATCTAGGTTTATAGAGGGGATATGAATCATCCCTCACCCATTCTCCATAAAAAAATTACAATTTGCTAAACTCTGCACCAATCACTCCATCCCCTGCTTCCCTAACTCTCCTAAATTAGTTTCATTCCTCAGTTTTGACCCATTACTATGTTTCTTAAATAGCGTAGTTGTGTAATTAGATGTAGTGTTATTCACTTCAATTCCCTTCCCTTGGTTCCTAGAATTTCCTTTCACCAGAGATACCGAGTCGGTAGATGAATTTGCATTCTAACTTACTGACACCAAAGAGACTAATTTGATGATTGTATTTGCAGTTTGATTTACTTTCCCTGGTGAAACTGAAATAGAAATTAGGTTTTCAAATGGATTTGCACTCTGATTGGCTGGCACAAGACTTATTGGCTCTGAAATTATGATTTTATTTAGGCTCACGGCTTAATCTATATTAAAATTCTCAATATTTTGAGTTTATTATTTCAATTGATGTAGCTTATTCATAGTTGAAGCATTTGTAGGCTAATTTGCTTGCAAAACAACAGGATTAACATAATCAAGAGTATTTAGAGTATGATTCGCTGCATGTTTAGCTTCGTTGCCATCACCATCCAGCTCCATCAACATCAAGCTGAGAAATTAATTCCTACATCAGATAGCTTCAATTTTACCTACCAATTCTCAATTTACTTATTAGCTTCTCTCAATTTGGCATTTAAATTGCTAAACCCATAAGTCCTATACCAAGTACAAGAGCAGGAAAAAAAAAAAGAAAAACAAGAAACCCAAATAAAAATCCCAAAAGATTTTGAGATGCAAAATGGCAATATGGCTTTTGGGTTAGCAATTACAGTTGTTGATTTCTTTTGGTTGGTGTTCATAAATCGCCTAACCCACCCAACCTGACCTTAACCAATCCAATCCACAGTTAAACTGCGATTATAATAAGTGCTATGGGTTGGGTTGGTTTGAAATTTTTTTAATCCGTATTTTGTAAGTTGGATTGAATTTTGAGTATGTCAATCCGCAAATCAACCTAACCCAACCCGCAATATATATATAAGTCAACACATTTGCAATTTTGTAAACCTAAGCCTAAATTAAAAACTTGACTTGAATTAGTCCATTTACAATTAGCCCATATAATAAATTAGTCAAACCTAACAAGACAACAACATACTTTGCCTGCCCTTTCTCTTTTTTCTTTATTTACCAAATTTTTGGCCAAACCCTAATAGCCTCTAGCTTTTATGTCTGCGCCTCTCTTTCTCTCAATTTCTTCGGGGCTCAATTTATCTAGATAACCAATTTTTCATATTATCACTATTGTCTTGTATGTTTTTATTTTCGTATTTTATTTTATTTTATACTATTGATTGAGAATCATGTTGAGATGAATCATAATGGAAAAAAAAAAAGCCTACTTTATTATGCCTAGTGAGAAGGTGAGATTATACCCCCTTTTTGTTCCTTTGTTCAATCATTAGCCCCTTATTCAAAATTTCTTGAAACACATTAATTAATAGATCTATATTTGATCATTAATTATGGCAAATAACCCAAGTAAGAGCAGCCCCCACATCTTCACCATTGCTATTCTTTTTCCCTACTTAAGTTCAGATAGTAAGTTCAGAGAGTAATTGAAAGAGCAGAGCTATGAAGCAAGAAGACGATTGGTAGAATAGAGAAGTGTGTGATGCTTCTATTATGACTTGTATGAGTTAAGAATTTTTTTTTTCAATATAACATAAAACCACACAATCCGATCCAACTCGATCCACAATTTTGGATTGGATTTGATTGATTTTTTTTCATGCATTGGATTGGATTACTAAATTTTTAATCTGCAATTAGTGGGCTGGATATAATATTGTGTCAAAACTGCACCAAACTGACCTATGAACACCCCTACTCATAACCATTACAAAGCAAAAACAAACCAATTATAATTAATACTCCTAATAAGAACCCAATAAGGACAATGGGTTCTCTTGTGTTTCGTTTTGGGGCTCGGCTATGATAGGTTAGTGTCGTGTAATTGTTAACTTTGGCCAAGTGCAACTATAGGCAATGTCGATTCCTACGGTGAAGACGACGATGAACCAAAAATGGGGGACTGGGATGACATTTTTGTGTATAATCTCTCAATAGAGACTGAGATTTGACAAAAATGGAAGAAAGTTCAAAACGTTATATGGGGGTAATTTTGCACTAGATGAATGGTTTCTTTAAATCGGCAAGGAAGAGAACAGATGAGAGAGAAAGAAATTAGTAGATGAGAGAAAGTGCTTGTGGAAAAAAGTAAAAAAATAGTGGACTACTAACATAGCATAGTTCAATTTAATATAAGCTTATGTGGCGTCCACGTGGGCTTTCCATTAGTGAATCTAATGGAAATTGCATTGAGGGACTTTTATATTACAAGTGATATAACTATAGGGATATTACTATTACAAAAATTAATTTAGGGACGGTCATGTACGTTAGTCAATAATTGAGGGACGAAAGGTGTAATTTACCCCTTTTTGGGAGAACAAGAACATGATCATGTTTTAGATCTTTTTTCATTTCTTGCAACACATCCATATCTACTAGGAACATATTCAATATGAGAACAATAACTCTTATTCAAGTAAGAAAGATGTTTAACATCTTGTCTAACTTGGAGTTCAGTACATGCCTTTCTCATGGCATACCTTATAGCTTGAATCTTTCCTCCTAAACCAACAACAACTTTATCTTCATCCAAGAGGAGTTGATAAGGCCATCTTTGCTACTTCCAGCCATGGTCCTAGAAGTTTAGCAAAGAACAATGTTGACATGTAATTTTGAGCATTAAGATCTAGATTATAATAATATTTTAGAAATTCACATGCATAATTATCAAAATAACATTTCACATACTTATAGTTTCATCAATGCCATTAATTATTGTTCTCTTTCTAAAGATTATGTTGATATTAAGAAACCATAAAATTCTCTTTTCAGGGAATCTACGATGATAGCTAGTACCTCATCCACGAGAATTGATTTTCTAATTTCACCTCTGATAGAGGTTTGAACTACTAGCTTATCCCAATTTTTGAGCATTGTAACCATGGTGGTTTTGCATAATTCGTAGGTAGGCTCAATTGAGCAACTACTAGCTTTGGTTGTAAGCCTAATCATGGTAATCCACTCATCTATTCTTTCAGACGCATGCTTTTCATAGTCTAAATTTAGAAAAGCTGTCGGGCTAATAACTGGCCTTAATAGATTATCCCTAGATACAAATTTTGATTTTGTCTTATAGGGATTGTTAGGCTTATACTCTGCCCTCTTCGTAGCAAAAAGTTCATTAAAAGTTCTATCATCTATGTGTAAACGAGTTTCTTCTACAAGACCTAATAATTTTCTAAGGTCTTATGTTGCCTTATTACCTTCCAGATTAGTTGCCCTTTTATCAAGGTCAAGAATAAAAGGAATCATTTTTTTTTCTTTCCTTAATTGGAAGACCTCTCTTTCAAAAATAGGCTTTGAGTATCCAACTAGTTTTTTCAAAGCATTTCTCGTTCAATTGTGTCATTCATCAATTTTCCTACTTCTTTTGCAAAATTGTTTCTTTGTTATAGTGAATTATCTAAATTTCCCTTTGCATGCAACTACTCAAGGAGAAAGCACACTTCGTTATGAATATTTTATAATGAAGTCAATCCTGAAAGATTCAAACTGATACTCTCATCTTTATCTTTTGGCTTTCCCATTTTTAATTTTGAATTGCTAGTACTGGGGCAATTTTTTATATCTTATTATCAAACCCATCAAAAGTGTCTTTTGGGATAGCCTAACTAATGAGCTAAGAAGAAGATAATTCTTCTGAAGTGCAATCTTTTCCAAATTAAATAATTTCTTGCAAATTCGTCACTCTAGTTATACAATATTAAAGGAATATCTTGTCCTATTATTGGTGGTTCTATAAATTTAGGATAATGCCCTTCTAGATGATCTATAGCATCAAACACACCGCAATATTCATGAGTTATATTATCATTCAAATGAACATTCCTAAAGATAGAATATACTCTGAGTTCTTCCTCCTTACTGAAATTTTTCCATAAGCCCAACCATAACTCCAATCTATCAGGTGGTGGTCTCTTTTTTGTCTAATTGAAAATTTGTTTACATCATTATACACTATTCTAGGTACTAATGGATTCCCTCTAATAATTTCATCCATAAATTAATAAATGAAAACTTTTGTAAATGAAAAGATTTTAATTTTATAAGGATCAAAATGTAATTTTGTGGGGAAGTACTATAATGTTTTAAAAAAGTTAAGGGATTTTTATCTAACAAATTAAAGTTGAGGGATGATCATAAAAACAGTTTTAAGTTAAGAGATAACCAGTGAAATAAACCCTTCCATCTATATCATACACGTACTAGTAATTTATGAATATTTATAAGAATTAGTAACAAGTGATAGGATTCTAACTTATCTTAAACTTCCAAAGCAACAATTTCATAGAGAGTAAATTGGCAAGCTTATATGTAGGAAAATAAAAAGTACAAATCCACCTGTGAAGTCTCCAAACTATAGAAGAAACCTATAAGCTATATTATTTGTTAAACAACTAGTACCAGTAAACCTCTTCAATTAACAACTTAAATTTTTAGGTTATATTGTGCAAAGTTTGAAACCTACATTTAAACATCGGGTTGTCTTGGTTTGATTAAGAGTCTGATTTGAGTAACATTGGGTCCGGTCGAAAGTCTAATTTTTACCTTTCTTTGGGCTTTGTGAGGAGGTGGTGGTTTAAGGGCTTTTTTGGACCGGAGTTTCACTTTTTGTTCACGGAAACAAAGTTAGGTCCAAATGTCCAAGTTACTAAATTAATTCAATAATAACTAATTTAGAGCTCAAAAGGTTAACTTGATCTTATATTCCTATAATTCAATGAGAATTAGAGAAATCGATTTGAATTCAAAAAGATTAAATTGCTTTTTTATAAGAAAAATGATTTGGAAGGAGAAACGAGAGCATGCGAAGGAAAATTCTCCTTTGCAGATCAAGGTGTAAGTTGCAAATGAGAGGAATAGGGTATTTATAGAACACCCAAGGGCAATTTGGTTATAAAAGTGGATGAATAGTGTTGTACCCACTAGAAGGGTTCATAGTGTCACGTGGTACCCTGGTAGATCCACTAAGCCCTTTGGGGGCATGAGGAATGAAGCTCGATGGCATATAGACTGAAGGATGATGACGCATGGCACGTGGACTAAGGCTTCTGGTGAATCCATAGGCTAGGGTCTTTTAGGCCATGTGGAAGGCTGGCAAATCCTCAATGGTTCCACATGGAAAACTGGTGGATCCTCCAAGGTGTTTGGCGATAAGTGGAACTCTTTTTAGCGGCGTATGTGGTGAAGACCAATGGCACGTGGCGCGTGGATGAAGCTGCCATCAACCAAGGTTCTTGTTTCCATATGGAGCCCTAGTGGATCCACCAAGGCTGGTTAGCGGATCCTTCAGGCCTGTCTGCGGGTACCAATTTTGTGCTTCTATTTTTCATCCGTTCTGAAAGCTCTGAGTTTGTGGCAAGTTTTGTCGGGTCTAATATAAGTCTACTTAAGTTTTAGGGGTGGTCTGAAGGCTCAAAGAAGCCTGGTTGCTTTATAAATATCTTGATACCTGCAAAAGTCTGGTTATGTAGAATAACGTGCAAAATCACGTGTTTATAGTTGTCTCTCATCATAATTGTCTTTTTTATTGAAAAGTAATCATGATGATAGTGAACATGCAGGCTACCTAGTTTGATCAAGCAATGGATCTTAAAGCTGATATTGGTGTTAAGGTAAGCACACAAGGTGGATGCATAAAATGATACTGGAGTTAAAGTAAGCACACAAAGTCGATGATGAAGATGATATTAGCACAAAGGTAAGTACACAGGGTGTATGATGATGATGATGATGATGATGATGATGTTGGCACTAAGGTAAGCAGACAGGGTGGATGATGATAATGATGTTGGTGCTAAGGTAAGCACACAAGATTTTGTTTTGAAAATGATGTTGATGCTAAGGTAAGTGAAAGTCCCTTGGCAACCAAGAGGGGGGTGAATTGGTTATTTTTTAAAATTAATAACAACTAAAAATAATAAGGAGAAAAAGGAGAGAAAATTCACACAAGAAATTTATAATGATTCAGCAAAAATAGGCGTACGTCTACCCTTCAAGATCACAATTGAGTATTTCACTAACTGTAATATTTTTTATAGGTTCAAGATCAAACCTTAAGTATTTTGTCTCACACTTAACCTTACAATTTGTTTTACAATAAGGCTCACACAAAACCTTAAAGAATTACAAAAGATGAGAAAGAAACTACCCAATAACTTTTACCCAACTCTCGGAAATTAATTATATTTCAACAATCTTGAAGATTAGTAATTAATTCTCTTTAAAATAAGAAAACACAAATATAAGCTTAAGAATACTTGAATGCTTAAAGATATGAATTAATGTGATAAGAGTGGTTGTTCTAAACCCATTAACTTCATACCAACCCATATAAATAATTTTCAGCTTAATAGAGTCGTTTGGGTACATTAAATATGCATTTAATGTAAATCTTCGTACTTGCAACTGGTTTTTTTTTTTTTTTGTCAGTTTTTGAAATATAGCGGCGGTTATACAAAAAGTAGCGGGTGCAACTCAGCCTAGAATGAAGAACTTCACAACTGTGACTAACCTTGTAGTGGTGGTGAATTCTATAAGTAGTGGGTGCGATGATTCATCCAACTTCTCCAAAGTGCTTTTATGTCTCTGAGCTCTCTCAGTAAAGGGCGCTACTGCTCTGCTCCTTATACCCTTGAGCTTTTGGACTTGAAGCTCATGGCGGTAACATGTCTGTAGCGACTGCTACTTAACTTCAACTTTTATAGCAGTGAAAAATTATATAATTAGCTGGCGTTACTAAGTTAATAGCAGGGCTACATAGCTTACAGAGGACACTACTAAAGCCTTTTCCCAGCTTTCATCTGTTGTGTCTTCTAGATCTCTTTATAGCTGCTGCTACTACTTTATAGTGGGCACTATTTAATAAGTAGTGGGGGCTACTTATCTAGTTTCTCAAATTTTGCCTTCATTATCCATAAGTAGCGGGGGATACTTAAGTATGTAACATGTACTACAAACTAGCAATTTGCAATATGAAAAGTAAACCTTAGGTATAATTAAATAATCAACATTAGTTTTTTCATTAATTATTTGAACCCATAAAAATGAGCATGTTATAACACTAAAGGTCTAACAATCTCTCCCTTTTTTATGATGACAAATAACTTTTAAGTGCAAGATTTAAAAAGGTGAGAACTAAGAAAATTTTGTGTTTTTGGTACAAAACTCCTCCTAAAAGTGTGCCAATAAGTTTTAAATGATGTTTTTAACATATTTGCACTTTACTACCCCATTTTTTTGAAAGCAATAAAAAAATGAGTTTTCAAATGGAGGTTTTTGTTGTCAAAAAGACATTTTTGCTGTCAATCAGGCATAAAATTGTTGTCATGAAGAAAAAAAAATGGTATGTTGAGCATGAAATGTGCAAGTTTCAAGTGAAAAAACATGAGCATGCTGTAATCCCATCAAAATAACCATATATGAACCAAAAATGGCATTTTTGATCAAAATGCACCAAGTTTATAAAAAAAAATGCAGTAATTGCACTGATAGCAACTCAAAATGCCAAACTTAACACAAATTGCAAACTATCCAAAGTTAAAACTGCATAAACATGTTTTGAGCCTCAAATGGAAATCAATCAACACAAAACAACAATAATATCAGAAAATCAGTAATATCAGCAAATAATAAGCACAAATATCAAATTATGATAAAAGAAGCTATTTGAATTAAGAAATTGCATATATATACTAAAATATCATAATTACATCAAAATATACCAAAATATCCCAAAATTTATTTTAAAGTTCACCAATGTATATATATATATATATATATATATATATAAAGGAAATACAAAGAAAATGAAAAAAAAAAAGTCCTAAAAGCTAGGATTCAGCAGATGGATCAGCTGGAGGATCATTATCACATCCCAATTTTTTTTCATATTATATAATATGTATAAAGAATATAAATTATACGCAAGACACCTTTTTGTGTACTCTTTAGTTCATGCACCAATTAACCTACCAATGATGTGTTCACACTCACTTATATACCCTTGACAATCAAAAACCACAATCACACTCACCAGTTAAACCATCGGCTCCACCAACCAAACATTTAGAAAGAAAAATTGTAGCCTTTAAAAGCATTATGATGAGAATAATAGTTAGGCTCAAGGGCCAAACCCATAAGCAACAGTTCAGGGCCCTCCATCTAGTTTTACTTAAGAAGAATTGATGCTCGCTATAATTTTTAGATCCCAGGAAAGCTTCGCTTGGGGGTACAGGTATGTTAGCCAGCAATGGAGAGTTCAGCCTAGCTATAAAGGCTAAGAAGGCCTTTTCGCCTATCTCACTATAAAGGTTCACCCCATGGGGGTTTGATAAAGAACATAAGAGTGAACCAAGGAAGTACAGGTTGGATACACTATCTCTCTCTTTATTAAATGCTTCTGACACATCACCATGCCTTGGAACGGTGCAACAGCCTAAACCTGATATATAGGCCATCATTTACCACGTAGACAATCTCTTATTGAGCAGTGCGCTGCAAGAAAATCGGATAACTTATCATGCAAGATGATAAAGTGGCCTCGGGTGTTCTGACACAACCATCCCCCTAATTTATAGTCCAATAAGCAGTTGACATGTGGCGAGGCCATTACATCATCACAGTGATATCAGCCTCTATAAACATAGGGTGAGCTCATTTATTAAGGATCTTCTTTCCCCATAAGCAGTTACTCTGCTTATTTATTATCTCATTTAAGACTCCATTAAAGCTTTACAAAAGCTTGGACCTAACTTAGGCATCAGATAGTCTTAGCCAAGTCCAGGCTTAGCTCTCTAATGTTGTTGTGCTAATTTTGCTGGCCCAACAAGGACCCAACAAACCCAAGACATACTTTTGACTCAGGTTAAGAGGCCTTACATCTATTTGAACGGCTTTTAGGCTCATCAAATTGGCACCTTCTGTAGGAACGATTATTCAAAGTTTCCTAAAATATTAGTTGTAAAATGGTCTCTTTAATATTTATCTTTTTTCTTGGAGGATTATAGCATTTATAGTCCTTTCTATTTACCCACTTAGGTAAAAAAAAGTTAGCCATAAAAATGTCAAAAACACCAGCCCACCTAGCCTCTTCCTCAAACCCAAAAAACCCAAATGAAGAAACATATGAACCAACATCCATAGACCTTAACCCCACTAATAGAACCCAAATCATACCCCCACTAGTAACCCAGTTCCAAACACCTCTTACTAATATAGGTGAGCTTGATATAGATGCTCGTATAAGGGACTTACTAAAATGTCTTCATTTTGGAACTTATAGCCTTAGAAATGTGACCCTAGGGGGGAGGATATAGGGATGGAGTCATACCTAATGAGGTGGGAGAGGGGGGTTGATTCTTAGCGAGGCGGAGAAGAAGAAAGAATGCCTTGTAGAAAAGGCTCGCTAGCGAGAAGGAGCCCTTACCCTGAGCACAGGCCAACGCATGCTCCTCGTGGCAATATCTAAGGAAAGAACTTACAACCTTTGTTAGTAACTAGCTAGTAAAGTGAGACTAATCATAGGAGTGAGGGTAGGATAATAAGCAGGATGTTTGAGTATGGCTCTGGTTCTCAGAGAAGAGAGTGGACTAGGAAAGCTAATCTAAAACCCACACATTTTGTGGATAGCACATACCAGGAGGAAAAGGCCATGAGTTGAAGAGAGCTTCAGGATCTTGAGGAGAAAATCTGGGAAGTAGTCGGCAGAATGGGGAAGGGTGAGGAGAATAAGAGCTACAAATCACTCTTGAGTCTTAAGTCTCCTTATGTGAAAAGGATTCAAGAGTATACCATGCCTTCAACATTTAAACCACTAGTGATGGAGAAGTACAGTAGTCTAGGAGATCCGAGGATGCATATTCTAGACTACAAACATGCCATGAAGTTGCAAACAGTTGATGACGAAGCCTTATATAGAGCCTTTAGAGGAAAGTTAAAGGGCGAGGCTACTCTATGGTTCAATGAGAGTATCAAGTCCTTTTTACAGCTAGCAAAACTATTTACGAGAAGATTTGCTGCTAGCATCACTGTTGAAAGGAAGACTCGATTCCTGGAGATAGTTACTCAGAAGAAAGGTCAGTCTTTAAGAGACTATATTACAAAATTCAATAAGGAAACCTTAAAAATCATCCCTTTAGATCAAGCTCGGGCAGTAGAGGCCCTATAGAACAGAACTACTCATAGAGATTACTCTAAAGCTTTGTGTTGTCATACATCAAGTACTATGGAAAATGCGCTGGTCCTCAAACATAAGTTTATAAAGTAGGATGATGCCTTAGCTATAAGTCAGTTCTCTAAAAAGTGTAGGTAGGAGAGCAAAAGAGATGCGACAGACAAGTCAAAAGCACCCAAAGATGGGGAGAAAGAAAGTAAAAGTAGCAGGAGAAGTAGAAAGAAGGGAAGAGAATAAGGGAGAGAAGAAAATATGTATGACCCTCTTAATGTTGAAAGACAAGTGGAGGTTCGCCAGTACACCACATTAACAGCTACACCATTGGAGGTATTCAAAGCCTTTAAAGATGAAAAAATTTGGAAGCGACCTCCACCAATGAGAACTCCCTCTAACCATTTAAGAAGAGACAAATATTATCATTTCCATGCCCCTTATGCTTATGACACGAACCAATGCAAATACCTTTTGGAGGAAATCGAAAGATTGATTAGCCAGGGCCATTTGAGGAGGTTTGTTAAGGGGAAGCCTCAAGAAGGCATGCAATATGGTGAGAGTAATAGGGATATTAGAAAGCAGGTAGCAAATGATAGCTTGACAGAGGGGTCATTCATTGTATAACTACTAGCCCGAGGGAGAGTTTGCATGGCAATAATTAAAAGAAGAAAGCTCACCGAAGGAAAAAATGTGAACCCGAGCTTTTATATTTAAATGATGGGTGAACCTGGGCTATAAGAGATGATGGTTCTAAGTTGAGAGCTCCGCATACGGATCCACTGGTAATTCAGGCAATAGTGGCTAACTATTTGGTAAAGCAGATACTTATAGATGATGGGAGTTCAATTAATCTCATCACTGCGGATGCTTATAAGAATATGGGATTAAAAATCTAAAAAGTCCCATTTGCACTTTAGATGGCATAGAGATCCCTGCCCTAGGGATAGTTAAGCTCCCTTTCACCATCGATACAGCTCCAAATTGTGCCATGATAATAACCACTTTTATAGTATTGCGAATACCATTATCATATAATGTGTTAATAGGAATAACTTTTTTGTATGATCATAGTACTTCCACTAACATTAGACACTTGAAGATGATCATCCTGAAGGAAGATGGCTCATAATTCACAGTATATAGGGTTCAAAAAGCCTGAAATCTGCTGATGGAAGGAAAGCAAAGAAAAGAAAATAAGCACCCAACTTTACTATGGCGGGGGAAGTAGTAGTGTTAGAAGAGATAACTCCGACCTGGGTGCCTGAGCAAAGAATAAAACCAGTTGAGAAATTGGAAAAGATTCAGGTGATGGAAGAAGATTCATAAAAAACATTGTTAATCAATGCGAACCTGGATAGCGAGATAGCAGAAGATGCTCGCAAATTCTTGATCAGTAATTCATACAACTTTGCATGGAAATCTTCAAACATGAGAAGGGTTAGCCTAGAGATAATTATGCATAAATTGAATGTAGACCACAAGGAGAAGCCAGTGAAGTAGAAAAAGTGATGCTTTGGTTTAGAGAGACAAGTAGTCCTTGATGCAGAAATTGATAAACTAATAGTGCACTATCTAGATTGGCTTTCCAATGTAGTATTGGTAAAGAAAACAAATGGGAGCTACAAGATGTGTGTTGACTTCACTGATTTAAACAAGACATGCCCCAAAGACTTATTCCCATTACCAATGATCGACAAACTTGTAGATTCAACAACAAGCTTCGGATACCTCTCTTCTTTGGATGTAAAGCAAAAGTACCATCAAATCAGAATGCAATCAGAGGATGAAGAAAAGATAGCCTTTATCACTGAAATAGGTACTTAACTGTTATATCTCTATGCCATTTGGGTTAAAAAATGTTGGAGCCACTTATTAGAGGCTCGTGAACAAGATGTTTAAAGATCAAATTGGCAGTAGCATCGAAGCATATGTTGATGATGATATAATAGTAAAAAAGTTAGACTTTCGATCAAGATATTCGAGACTTAGCGAAAGTTTTTAAGATAATGGATACTTATGGGATGAAGCTCAACTCAGAGAAATGTGCCTTCTTCATTCAAAAAGGGAAATTCTTGGGTTACATGGTAAGTGAAAAAGGTATTGAGCCTAATCCAGATAAGGTGTTATTTTGTACTTATTTAATTGAGTTTCTGTTTAAGTTAGATTAATTTTAATATAGTTTTGAATTTCAATTTGAAAATTAAGATTTAGTAATATTTTG